>CAWUFW010016986.1:0-283858 GCA_963921515.1 Calotriton arnoldi | reverse complement strand
GTACTTCGTTCAATTTCACATGTATATCTCCTGTAAACAGTTGAAAGAATGCGTTTAAGTCATACAGGCGATTTTTTAGGAATATTTGTAGTTTGTGAAAATCGACACTTTGAAACTTTTCTGCTGAAAACCAGACAATGGATTCCTATGGAAGAAAATATAAGTTACTGGTAAGTACGGTTAAAATTACTTTTCAGGGTCAGTGCTGGGCTAAAAGATGCAGCACTGGGTTCTCTCCTGATAACAGGTGAGTAAATTGGAATTCGTACTTTGGTTGATTTTAGAGGAATATTATAAAGTTCCAAAACTCCACACTTAGAAGAATTTCCAAGTGAAACCAGTCAATGTTAGCCTATGAAGGAAATTCAAGTTACCGGTAAGTACGGTTAAAATTACTTTTCAGGACCAGTACTGGGCTGAAAGATGCAGCACTGAGGTCTCTCCTGATAACAGGTGAGTAAATCAGAATTCGGATTTCGGCTGATTTTAGAGGAATATTTGTATGTTTCAAAAATCAACACTTAGAAACTTTTTCAGCAAAAAGCAGGCAATGATATCCTATGGAAGGAAATTCAAGTTACTGGTAAGTACGGTGAAAATTACTTTTGAGGATCAGTACTGGGCTGAAAGATGCAGCACTGAGGTCTCTCCTGATAACAGGTGAGTAAATTGGAATTCGTACTTTGGTTGATTTTAGAGGAATATTATAAAGTTCCAAAACTCCACACTTAGAAGAATTTCCAAGTGAAACCAGTCAATGTTAGCCTATGAAGGAAATTCAAGTTACCGGTAAGTACGGTTAAAATTACTTTTCAGGACCAGTACTGGGCTGAAAGATGCAGCACTGAGGTCTCTCCTGATAACAGGTGAGTAAATCAGAATTCGGATTTCGGCTGATTTTAGAGGAATATTTGTATGTTTCAAAAATCAACACAGAAACTTTTTCAGCAAAAAGCAGGCAATGATATCCTATGGAAGGAAATTCAAGTTACTGGTAAGTACGGTTAAAATTACTTTTGAGGATCAGTACTGGGCTGAAAGATGCAGCACTGAGGTATCTCCTGATAACAGGTGAGTAAATTGGAATTCGTACTTTGGTTGATTTTAGAGGAATATTATAAAGTTCCAAAACTCCACACTTAGAAGAATTTCCAAGTGAAACCAGTCAATGTTAGCCTATGAAGGAAATTCAAGTTACCGGTAAGTACGGTTAAAATTACTTTTCAGGACCAGTACTGGGCTGAAAGATGCAGCACTGAGGTCTCTCCTGATAACAGGTGAGTAAATCGGAATTCGTATTTCGGCTGATTTTAGAGGAATATTTGTATGTTTCAAAAATCAACAAATAGAAACTTTTTCAACAAAAAGCAGGCAATGATATCCTATGGAAGGAAATTCAAGTTACTGGTAAGTACGGTTAAAATTACTTTTCAGGACCAGTACTGGGCTGAAAGATACAGAACTGAGGTCTCTCCTTATAACAGGTGAGTAAATCGGAATTCGTATTTCGGCTGATTTTAGAGGAATATTTGTATGTTTCAAAAATCAACACTTAGAAACTTTTTCAACAAAAAGCAGGCAATGATATCCTATGGAAGGAAATTCAAGTTACTGGTAAGTACGGTTAAAATTACTTTTCAGGACCAGTACTGGGCTGAAAGATGCAGCACTGAGGTCTCTCCTTATAACAGGTGAGTAAATCGGAATTCGTATTTCGGCTGATTTTAGAGGAATATTTTAAAGTTCCAAAACTCCACACTTAGAAGAATTTCCAAGTGAAACCAGTCAATGTTAGCCTATGGAAGGAAATTCAAGTTACTGGTAAGTACGGTTAAAATTACTTTTCAGGACCAGTACTGGGCTGAAAGATACAGCACTGAGGTCTCTCCTTATAACAGGTGAGTAAATCGGAATTCGTATTTCGGCTGATTTTAGAGGAATATTTGTATGTTTCAAAAATCAACACTTAGAAACTTTTTCAACAAAAAGCAGGCAATGATATCCTATGGAAGGAAATTCAAGTTACTGGTAAGTACGGTTAAAATTACTTTTCAGGACCAGTACTGGGCTGAAAGATACAGCACTGAGGTCTCTCCTTATAACAGGTGAGTAAATCGGAATTCGTATTTCGGCTGATTTTAGAGGAATATTTGTATGTTTCAAAAATCAACACTTAGAAACTTTTTCAACAAAAAGCAGGCAATGATATCCTATGGAAGGAAATTCAAGTTACTGGTAAGTACGGTGAAAATTACTTTTCAGGATTAGTACTGGGCTGAAAGATGCAGCACTGAGGTCTCTCCTGATAACAGGTGAGTAAATCGGAATTCGTATTTCGGCTGATTTTAGAGGAATATTTGTATGTTTCAAAAATCAACACAGAAACTTTTTCAGCAAAAAGCAGGCAATGATATCCTATGGAAGGAAATTCAAGTTACTGGTAAGTACGGTTAAAATTACTTTTGAGGATCAGTACTGGGCTGAAAGATGCAGCACTGAGGTATCTCCTGATAACAGGTGAGTAAATTGGAATTCGTACTTTGGTTGATTTTAGAGGAATATTATAAAGTTCCAAAACTCCACACTTAGAAGAATTTCCAAGTGAAACCAGTCAATGTTAGCCTATGAAGGAAATTCAAGTTACCGGTAAGTACGGTTAAAATTACTTTTCAGGACCAGTACTGGGCTGAAAGATGCAGCACTGAGGTCTCTCCTGATAACAGGTGAGTAAATCGGAATTCGTATTTCGGCTGATTTTAGAGGAATATTTGTATGTTTCAAAAATCAACAAATAGAAACTTTTTCAACAAAAAGCAGGCAATGATATCCTATGGAAGGAAATTCAAGTTACTGGTAAGTACGGTTAAAATTACTTTTCAGGACCAGTACTGGGCTGAAAGATACAGCACTGAGGTCTCTCCTTATAACAGGTGAGTAAATCGGAATTCGTATTTCGGCTGATTTTAGAGGAATATTTGTATGTTTCAAAAATCAACACTTAGAAACTTTTTCAACAAAAAGCAGGCAATGATATCCTATGGAAGGAAATTCAAGTTACTGGTAAGTACGGTTAAAATTACTTTTCAGGACCAGTACTGGGCTGAAAGATGCAGCACTGAGGTCTCTCCTTATAACAGGTGAGTAAATCGGAATTCGTATTTCGGCTGATTTTAGAGGAATATTTTAAAGTTCCAAAACTCCACACTTAGAAGAATTTCCAAGTGAAACCAGTCAATGTTAGCCTATGGAAGGAAATTCAAGTTACTGGTAAGTACGGTTAAAATTACTTTTCAGGACCAGTACTGGGCTGAAAGATACAGCACTGAGGTCTCTCCTTATAACAGGTGAGTAAATCGGAATTCGTATTTCGGCTGATTTTAGAGGAATATTTGTATGTTTCAAAAATCAACACTTAGAAACTTTTTCAACAAAAAGCAGGCAATGATATCCTATGGAAGGAAATTCAAGTTACTGGTAAGTACGGTTAAAATTACTTTTCAGGACCAGTACTGGGCTGAAAGATACAGCACTGAGGTCTCTCCTTATAACAGGTGAGTAAATCGGAATTCGTATTTCGGCTGATTTTAGAGGAATATTTGTATGTTTCAAAAATCAACACTTAGAAACTTTTTCAACAAAAAGCAGGCAATGATATCCTATGGAAGGAAATTCAAGTTACTGGTAAGTACGGTGAAAATTACTTTTCAGGATTAGTACTGGGCTGAAAGATGCAGCACTGAGGTCTCTCCTGATAACAGGTGAGTAAATCGGAATTCGTATTTCGGCTGATTTTAGAGGAATATTTGTATGTTTCAAAAATCAACACTTAGAAACTTTTTCAACAAAAAGCAGTCAATGTTAGCCTATGGAAGGAAATTCAAGTTACTGGTAAGTACGGTAAAAATTACTTTTCAGGACCAGTACTGGGCTGAAAGATGCAGCACTGAGGTCTCTCCTGATAACAGGTGAGTAAATCGGAATTCGTATTTCGGCTGATTTTAGAGGAATATTTTAAAGTTCCAAAACTCCACACTTAGAAGAATTTCCAAGTGAAACCAGTCAATGTTAGCCTATGGAAGGAAATTCAAGTTACTGGTAAGTACGGTTAAAATTACTTTTCAGGACCAGTACTGGGCTGAAAGATACAGCACTGAGGTCTCTCCTGATAACAGGTGAGTAAATCGGAATTCGTATTTCGGATGATTTTAGAAGAATATTTGCACAATGGTGAAGGGAGGGGCGGGGCCTGAGGTGACATCTGTGCAAACCCGCCCCGTGGCGCGTTTTAAGTTGGGGGATTAAGTCCCCTTGAATCCTGAGGGTCCCTAGGGGCCAACTAGTCCACCAGGAACCTCCAATATGCGCCAGGGGGCTGCGTTGCAGAGACGTGTAGAGAGGCCACACCCTCTTTACAACTCTCTGCAACGCAGCTCTGTGGCGCTTTCTGGATGTACCTGTTGGGCTAGTTGGCCCCCAGGGACCCTCAGGATTGAAGGGGATTTAATTCCCCATCTTAAAACGCGCCACGGGGCCTGTTTGCACACATGTCACCTGAAGCCCCGCCCCTCCCTTCACCACTGTGCAAACGCGCCCGTGGCACGTTTTAAGTTGGGGGATTAAGTCCCTTGAATCCTGAGGGTCCCCGGAGTCCAACTAGACCACCATATACCTCCAAAAAGCGCCACAGAGCTGCGTTGCAGAGAGGTGTAAAGGGGTGTGGCCTCTCTACACGTCTCTGCAACGCAGCCCCTGGCGCATATTGGAGGTTCCTGGTGGGCTAGTTGGCCCCCAGGGACCCCCAGTATTCAAGGGGAATTGTTCCCCTCTGCAAACGCGCCAGGGGCGCGTTTGCAGAGTGGTGAAGGAAGGGGCGGGGCCTGCGGGCCCGATCGTTTAAAAAAAAAAAAAAAAATTGTCCCCTGAAGGGGGCTGTGTGGCCCCCTTCCTTTTTCTTGTTTTTGGGCCCTGGGGACCCCATCCCCAGGGCCTTACCCCTTTTTAAATTTAATTAAAAAAAAAAAAACGGGAAGGGGGCCGCGTGGCCCCACTTCCCTGGGCCTGTATTGGCCCCGGGGACCCCATCCCCCGGGGCATGGCCTTTTTTATTTTTCTTGGGAGGGGGCTGCGTGGCCCCCTCCTCAGGCCATTTAAGGCCCCGGGGACCCCATCCCTCGGGGCCGGCCTTTCCATTTTTATTTTTTTTATTTTTTTATTTTTTGGGGAGGGGGCCGCGTGGCCCCCTCCTGGGCCACTACTTGCCCCGGGACCCCATCCCCCGGGGCTGGCTCCTCTCCGTTGGGGACTGTGGGGGTCCCCAATCCCCCCCACAGTCCCGCCCGGCTCCCCACGTCCCTTGGGAGCCGGCATTGCTGTTCCACATGGGGAGCAGCTGACATGCTGCTCCCCATGTGGAAAAGCAATGTGCTTTGGATATTGGAAGAGAGAGCAGGTTTCCCTGCTCTCTCTTCCAATATCCAAAGCAGTTTGCTATGGCAGGACGGGAGCCGCGAGGCTCCCGTCCTGCCATAGCAAACTACAGTGTCCCGGGGGTAGGCACCCGGGACACTGCAGGAGCCGGCCCTGGGGGTGGCGGTCCCCAGGGCCATCAAGGGCTCCAGGAGGGGGCCGCGCGGCCCCCCTCCCTACATCAGCACAGCCCCGGGGAGGTGGTGGTCCTCGGGGCTTCGGGGTCCAAACGGACCCCCATTTTAATTTGTTAGTGCCCCGGGAGGTGGCGGTCCCGGGGCGTGTGGGGGCTGGAGCCCCCCACACAGGTTGATCAATTAATTTAAAAAAGCCCCGGGAGGTGGTGGTCCCCGGGGCTGCGGGAGGGCTCAGAGCCCTCCCGCACCATTTTTAAAAAACCCAGGGGGTGGCGGTCCCCGGGGCTTGGGGGCCCTTTGAGGCCCCTACACATAAAATTAAACCCCCACCATGCCCCCGGGACTTGGGCCACCCGGGGCAAATACAGTCGAGCGGGAGACCGCGCTTCGATTTTTTTTCGGCAGGATTCGCGCACCCTGAGCGCATCCTGCCGATTTTTAAAAAAATTTTTTATTTTTTTGCCCAGGGGTCCTTGTGGGACCCCTGAGCAAACCTAGGGGTCAGGGTGTTTCTACCCTGCCCCCTTTGTGCGCTTTGCGCACTTGTTTCTGTCCCTCGGTTCTACCGAGGGACAAAATGGCTGCCAACATTTCCTGAATCGGAATGTTGACAGCCAGCTGACAGCCAATTAACATGCAGCTCGTGATCGGGAGGGTGCGCGAATCCGACGCGGCCATAGATATCACTATCTTTTACTTTTGATTTTCTCAGCAACTACTGAACGGATTTACACCATTTAACAAAAGGGTTCTTTCTGAACCAAGAACTACCTCTTTGCCAAATTTGGTGTAATTCCGTTCAGCAGTTCGGGCTGTAGCCGTGTCTAAAGTTTCCTATGGAAAATTGCATGGGGAAAACGCGTTTTGGGACCCCCTTTTTTCTCGGCCCCCGCTTGACGAATCCCCCGAGACTTTCAGGGTAGGAGCGGACCGGAGCGGGCCACAAAGTTTGAAAATTTTGCGAAGATACGTCAACCGGCAAGAGAGTTATTTCAAATAGAATGTCGCGGATTTCCTATGGATAATAGGTTGTAACTATAACTATCTACTGGCGACCGCCAGTAGATATATATATATATATATATATATATATATATATATATATATATATATATATATATATATATTGAAATTCACTGAAAAAACCATAGGTTACAGACACGTTATAGTTAGAAATTAGCATTTAAAAACCTTTGAAATTCACTGAAAAAACCATAGGTTTTAGGGACAGTTATAGTTAGTTGGACATTTCACTCGTACAAAACCATAGAAATTCCCCGTTATAGTTAGTTCAGCTAACTATAACTCGCGCCCGTAATGCACTGCTGATGACGTCACATATTACATCACTCATGACATGGTAAGTGACATCACTGATGACATCTCAAATGACATCACTGATGACATCACTGATGACATCATCCAGTGACTGTGTGTTTCTGTAAAGTTTAAATATGTTTAATATATATAGGGAAAGGTGTATTGAAGAATGAGTGGGTGTATAAGTGTCTGAATGGATGATTTAGTACGTGAGTGACTGACTCTACAAGTGAGTGATTAAATGTATCTTACTGAATGCATGGGTTAGTGACTAAACTGTGTGAATGTCTGTATCCATCTGTCTGTTGGTTTGTAAGCGGCTGCATGGCTTTCTGAATAGCTACATGAGTGTCTACATGGGTTATTGATTGATTGTCTGAGTATCTGTATGGGTGCCTGAGTGTTTGTGTGGGTGGGGTGTGTGTGACTCTGTGCATAGATGTGTGAGTTGGTGATTCACTGGGTGCATGGTTTCAAGAGTGCATCTGTGATGGACTGTATGGGTGGGTGAGTGTGTGTATGGGTGTGTTAGTGATTGAATGTATATCTCAGTGGTACATGTGTGAGTAACTACATATGTGAAAGGCAGTATATATGTGTGTTGGAGTTTATAAATAGCTATAAGTGAGAGTGTGTGATTGTGAGAGTGGCTGTATGGATGAGTGTGTACTTGTATCAGTGATTGTATAAGAGCGTAAGAATGTGCTAGTATTTGTATGAGTAAGTGAGCTGGTGTGTGTATAACTGTATAGGTGAGTAAATGGGTGTGTGATTAAGTTTTTGCATGACTGACTAGGTGTGTGAGTAACTCTATGGATGAGTGGCGGTGTGTGAGTGTTTATATAGGTGTATGAGTGCATATGATAGTCCTGTACTGAGTGACTAAGTATGAGTGACTGTACGGGTGAGTGAGTGGATGTGTGTGTAGACCTAAGAATCAGTGAGTGGGTATGTAGTTTTTGGTGTTGGAGTGTCTATGGTTTTGAGAATGGCAGTCTGTAATTTAGAGTGGGTGTATCAAAAGTTATATTAGGGTGTGAGAAGATGCATAAAATTATCACATGGATGATGTCATCAGTGATGTCATTTGAGATGTCATCAGTGATGTCATCAGTGATGTCACTGACCATGTCATGAGTGATGTAATATGTGACGTCATCAGCAGTGCATTGCGGGGGCGCGAGTTATAGTTAGCTGAACTAACTATAACGGGGGAATTTCTATGGTTTTGTACGAGTGAAATGTCCAACTAACTATAACTGTCCCTAAAACCTATGGTTTTTTCAGTGAATTTCAAAGGTTTTTTAAATGCTAATTTCTAACTATAACGTGTCTAAAACCTATGGATTTTTCAGTGAATTTCAAAGGTTTTTTAAATGCTAATTTCTAACTATAACGTGCCTGAAACCTATGATTTTTTAAGTGAATTTCAAAGGTTTTTTTAAATGCTAGTTTCTAACTATGCCTACAGAGGTAGGACATGTGAAGAAAGAAGAAAAAACGCACAGAAAGAAGCAAAAGATGTGCAGAAAGAACCAACAGAGGAGCAGAAAGAGGCCTTGTTGCAAAATCATCCTGTGCCCACAACTTTTTCAGACGGGTACTGGTGGTAACTGACTCTGACTAACCAGAGCCAGTGCTATGCTAAAAGACACTTAGAATACAGTGAAAACACCTACATACACTAGGGAACACTATGCGTTGGGGTACCCCTGTGATTAGCATGACCTCCTCTGCAAGTCCCTAGTACATAATAGGGCAGGGGATTAAAACTACCTCTTAAAACGCGCTACAGGGCGCGTTTGCACAGTGGTGAAGGGAGGGGGGCCTGAGGTGACATGTGTGCAAACGCACCCCGTGGCGCGTTTTAAGTTGCGGGATTAAGTCCCCTTGAATTCTGAGGGTCCCTGGGGCCCAACTAGCCCCCAGGTACCTACAGTTAGGACCACAGAGCTGAGTTGCAGAGAGGCGTTCCGAGGCCACGCACCTTTTTTCACCTTTCTGCAACGCAACTCTGTTGTGCTTACTGAAGGTACCTGGTGGGCTAGTTGGCCCCCAGGGTCCCTCAGGATTCAAAGGGAATTAATTCCCCAACTTAAAACGCACCACAGGGCGTGTTTGCGCACATGACACCTGAGGCCCCGCCCCTCCCTTCACCACTGTGCAAACGCGCCCCGTGGTGCGTTTTAAGTTGGGGGATTAGGTCACCTTGAATCCTGAGGGTCCCTGGGGCCCAACTAGCCCACTAGGTACTTCCAGTAAGCACCACAGGCCTGTGTTGCAACGCCTGTAACAAATTGTGCAGTTGTGTTTAGGTAGTGAAGAGGGTCGTGCTGGGGGTAGTGTTTTAGGGTTTAGGGTAGTGCAGTGGTGTTTGTGTAGTGTAGGGGGTCATGCTGGGGGTAGATTTAGGGTTTAGGGTAGTGCAGTGGTGTTTGGGTAGTGTAGGGAGTCGTGCTGGGGGAGTGTTTTAGGGTTTAGGGTAGTGCAGTGGTGTTTGGGAAGTGTAGGGGTCGTGCTGGGGGTAGTGTTTTAGGGTTTAGGGTAGTGCAGTGGTGTTTGGGTAGTGTAGGGGGTCGTGCTGGGGGTAGTGATTTAGGGTAGTGCAGTGGTGTTTGGGTAGTGTAGGGGGTACTGCTGGGGGTAGTGTTTTAGGGTTTAGGTTAGTGCAGTGGTGTTTGGGTAGTGTAGGGGTACTGCTGGGGGTAGTGTTTTAGGGTTTAGGGTAGTGCAGTGGTGTTTGTGTAGTGTAGGGGGTAGTGTTTTAGGGTTTAGGGTAGTGCAGTGGTCTTTGGGTAGTGTAGGGAGTCGTGCGGGTAGTGTTTTAGGGTTTAGGGTAGTGTAGGGGTCATGCGGGGGTAGTGTTTTAGGGATTAGGATAGTGCATTGGTGTTTGGGTAGTGTAGGGGGTCATGCGGGGGTAGTGTTTTAGGGTTTAGGGCAGTGCAGTGGTGTTTGGGTAGTGTAGGGGGTCGTGCTGGGGGAGTGTTTTAGGGTTTAGGGCAGTGCAGTGGTGTTCGGGTAGTGTAGGGGGTCGTGCTGGGGGAGTGTTTTAGGGTTTAGGGCAGTGCAGTGGTGTTCGGGTAGTGTAGGGGTCGTGCTGGGGGTAGTGTTTGAGGGTTTAGGGCAGTGCAGTCGTGTTCGGGTAGTGTAGGGGGTTGTGCTGGGGGTAGTATTTTAGGGTTTAGGGCAGTGCAGTGGTGTTTGGGCAGTGTAGGGGGTAATGCTGGGGGTGGTGTTTTAGGGTTTAGGGCAGTGCAGTGGTGTTCGGGCAGTGTAGGGGTCGTGCTGGGGGTGGTGTTTCAGGGTTTAGGGCAGTGCAGTGGTGTTCTGGCAGTGTAGGGGGTGGTGTTTCAGGGTTTAGGGCAGTGCAGTGGTGTTCAGGCAGTGTAGGGGGTCGTGCAGGGGGTGGTGTTTCAGGGTTTAGGGCAGTGGTGTTCGGGCAGTGTAGGGGGTCGTGCTGGGGGTGGTGTTTCAGGGTTTGGGGCAGTGCAGTGGTGTTCGAGCAGTGTAGGGGTCTTGCTGGGGCTGGTGTTTCAGGGTTTAGGGCAGTGCAGTGGTGTTCGGGCAGTGTAGGGGGTCGTGCTGGGGGTGGTGTTTCAGGGTTTAGGGCAGTGCAGTGGTGTTTGGGCAGTGTAGGGGGTCATGCTGGGGCTAGTGTTTCAGGATTTAGGGCAGAGCAATGGTGTTCAGGCAGTGTAGGGGTTTTGCTGGAGGTGGTGTTAGAGGGTTTAGGGCAGTGCAGTGGTGTTCGTGCAGTGTAGGGGGTGGTGTTTCAGGGTTTAGGGCAGTGGTGTTCAGGCAGTGTAGGGGGTCTTGCTGGGGTTGATGTTTCAGGGTTTAGGGCAGTGCAGTGGTGTTCGGGCAGTGTAGGGGGTCGTGCTGGGGGTGGTGTTACAGGGTTTAGGGCAGTGCAGTGGTGTTCTGGCAGTGTAGGAGGTCGTGCAGGGGGTGGTGTTTCAGGGTTTAGGGCAGTGCAGTGGTGTTCGGGCAGTGTAGGGTGTCGTGCTGAGGGGTGGTGTTTCAGGGTTTAGGGCAGTGCAGTGGTGTTCGGGCAGTGTAGGGGGTCACGCAGGGGGTGGTGTTTCAGGGTTTAGGGCAGTGCAGTGGTGTTTGGGCAGTGTAGGGGGTCGTGCAGGGGGTGGTGTTTCATGGTTTAGAGCAGTGCAATGGTGTTCGGCCAGTGTAGGTGGTCTTGCTGGGGGTGCTGTTTCAGGCTTTAGTGCAGTGGTGTTCGGGCAGTGTAGGGGGTCTTGCTGGGGGTGGTGTTTCAGAGTTTAGGGCAGTGCAGTGGTGTTCGGGCAGTGTAGGGGGTCTTGCTGGGGCTGGTGTTTCAGGGTTTAGGGCAGTGCAGTGGTGTTCGGGCAGTGTAGGGGGTCGTGCTGGGGCTGGTGTTTGAGGGTTTAGGGTAGTGCAGTGGTGTTCGGGCAGTGTAGGGGGTCGTGCTGGGGCTGGTGTTTCAGGGTTTAGGGCAGTGCAGTGGTTTTCGGGCAGTGTAGGCAGTCGTGCTGGGGCTAGTGTTTCAGGGTTTAGGGCAGTGCAGTGGTGTTCGGGCAGTGTACGGGGTTGTGCTGGGGCTGGTGTTTCAGGGTTTAGGGCAGTGCAGTGGTGTTCGGGCAGTGTAGGGGTCGTGCTGGGGGTGGTGTTTCAGGGTTTAGGGCAGTGCAGTGGTGTTCGGGCAGTGTAGGGGGTCGTGCTGGGGCTGGTGTTTCATGGTTTAGGGCAGTGCAGTGGTGTTTTGGCAGTGTAGGGGGTCGTGCTGGGGGTGGTGTTTCAGGGTTTAGGGCAGTGCAGTGGTGTTCGGGCAGTGTAGGGGGTCATGCTGGGGGTGGTGTTTCAGGGTTTAGGGCAGTGCAGTGGTGTTCGGGCAGTGTAGGGGGTCGTGCTGGGGCTGGTGTTTCAGTGTTTAGGGCAGTATAGTGGTGTTCGGGCAGTGTAGGGGGTCGTGCTGGGGCTGGTGTTTCAGGGTTTAGGGCAGTGCAGTGGTGTTCGGGTAGTGTAGGGGTCATGCTGGGGCTGGTGTTTCAGGGTTTAGGGCAGTGCAGTGGTGTTCGGGCAGTGTAGGTGGTCATGCTGGGGCTGGTGTTTCAGGGTTTAGGGCAGTGCAGTGGTGTTCGGGCAGTGTAGGGGGTCATGCTGGGGCTGGTGTTTCAGGGTTTAGGGCAGTCCAGTGGTGTTCGGGCAGTGTAGGGGGTCTTGCTGGGGCTGGTGATTCAGGGTTTAGGGCAGTGCAGTGGTGTTCGGGCAGTGTAGGGGGTCGTGCTGGGGGTGGTGTTTCAGGGTTTAGGGCAGTGCAGTGGTGTTTGGGCAGTGTAGGGGGTCATGCTGGGGCTAGTGTTTCAGGATTTAGGGCAGAGCAATGGTGTTCAGGCAGTGTAGGGGGTTTTGCTGGAGGTGGTGTTAGAGGGTTTAGGGCAGTGCAGTGGTGTTCGTGCAGTGTAGGGGGTGGTGTTTCAGGGTTTAGGGCAGTGGTGTTCAGGCAGTGTAGGGGTCTTGCTGGGGTTGATGTTTCAGGGTTTAGGGCAGTGCAGTGGTGTTCGGGCAGTGTAGGGGGTCGTGCTGGGGGTGGTGTTTCAGGGTTTAGGGCAGTGCAGTGGTGTTCCGGCAGTGTAGGAGGTCGTGCAGGGGGTGGTGTTTCAGGGTTTAAGGCAGTGCAGTGGTGTTCGGGCAGTGTAGGGGGTCATGCTGGGGGTGGTGTTTCAGGGTTTAGGGCAGTGCAGTGGTGTTCGGGCAGTGTAGGGTGTCGTGCTGAGGGGTGGTGTTTCAGGGTTTAGGGCAGTGCAGTGGTGTTCGGGCAGTGTAGGGGGTCGTGCAGGGGGTGCTGTTTCAGGGTTTAGGGCAGTGCAGTGGTGTTTGGGCAGTGTAGGGGGTCTTGCAGGGGGTGGTGTTTCAGGGTTTAGGGCAGTGCAATGGTGTTCGGCCAGTGTAGGTGGTCTTGCTGGGGGTGGTGTTTCAGGCTTTAGTGCAGTGGTGTTCGGGCAGTGTAGGGGGTCGTGCAGGGGGTGGTATTTCAGGGTTTAGGGCAGTGCAGTGGTGTTTGGGCAGTGTAGGGGGTCGTGCAGGGGGTGGTGTTTCAGGGTTTAGGGCAGTGCAATGGTGTTCGGCCAGTGTAGGTGGTCTTGCTGGGGGTGGTGTTTCAGGCTTTAGTGCAGTGGTGTTCGGGCAGTGTAGGGGGTCTTGCTGGGGGTGGTGTTTCAGAGTTTAGGGCAGTGCAGTGGTGTTCGGGCAGTGTAGGGGTCTTGCTGGGGCTGGTGTTTCAGGGTTTAGGGCAATGCAGTGGTGTTCGGGCAGTGTAGGGGGTCGTGCTGGGGCTGGTGTTTGAGGGTTTAGGGTAGTGCAGTGGTGTTCGGGCAGTGTAGGGGTCGTGCTGGGGCAGGTGTTTCAGGGTTTAGGGCAGTGCAGTGGTTTTCGGGCAGTGTAGGCGGTCGTGCTGGGGCTGGTGTTTCAGGGTTTAGGGCAGTGCAGTGGTGTTCGGGCAGTGTACGGGGTTGTGCTGGGGCTGGTGTTTCAGGGTTTAGGGCAGTGCAGTGGTGTTCGGGCAGTGTAGGGGGTCATGCTGGGGGTGGTGTTTCAGGGTTTAGGGCAGTGCAGTGGTGTTCGGGCAGTGTAGGGGGTCGTGCTGGGGCTGGTGTTTCATGGTTTAGGGCAGTGCAGTGGTGTTCGGGCAGTGTAGGGGGTCGTGCTGGGGGTGGTGTTTCAGGGTTTAGGGCAGTGCAGTGGTGTTCGGGCAGTGTGGGGGTCATGCTGGGGGTGGTGTTTCAGGGTTTAGGGCAGTGCAGTGGTGTACGGGCAGTGTAGGGGGTCTTGCTGGGTGTGGTGTTTCAGGGTTTAGGGCAGTGGTGTTCGGGCAGTGTAGGGGGTCTTGCTGGGGGTAGTGTTTCGGGGTTTAGGGCAGTGCAGTGGTGTTCGTGCAGTGTAGGGGGTCGTGCTGGGGGTGGTGTTTCAGGGTTTAGGGCAGTGCAGTAGTGTTCGGGCAGTGTAGGGGATCGTACAGGGGTGGTGTTTCAGGGTTTAAGGCAGTGCAGTGGTGTTCGGGCAGTGTAGGGGGTCGTGCTGGGGGTGGTGTTTCAGGGTTTAGGGCAGTGCAGTGGTATTCGGGTAGTGTAGGGGGTCGTGCAGGGGTGGTGTTTCAGGGTTTAGGGCAGTGCAGTGGTGTTCGGGCAGTGTAGCGGTCGTGCTGGGGCTGGTGTTTCAGGGTTTAGGGCAGTGCAGTGGTGTTCGGGCAGTGTAGGGGGTCTTGCTGGGGGTGGTGTTTCAGGGTTTAGGGCAGTGGTGTTCGGGCAGTGTAGGGGGTCTTGCTGGGGGTGGTGTTTCAGGGTTTAGGGCAGTGCAGTGGTGTTCGGGCAGTGTAGGGGGTCTTGCTGGGGGTAGTGTTTCAGGGTTTAGGGCAGTGCAGTGGTGTTCGTGCAGTGTAGGGGGCCGTGCTGGGGATGGTGTTTCAGGGTTTAGGGCAGTGCAGTTGTGTTCGGGCAGTGTAGGGGGTCGTGCAGGGGTGGTGTTTCAGGGTTTAGGGCAGTGCAGTGGTGTTCGGGCAGTGTAGGGGGTCGTGCTGGGGGTGGTGTTTCAGGGTTTAGGGCAGTGCAGTGGTGTTCGGGCAGTGTAGGGGGTCGTGCTGGGGGTGGTGTTTTAGGGTTTAGGGCAGTGGTGTTCGGGCAGTGTAGGGGGTCTTGCTGGGGGTGATGTTTCAGGGTTTAGGGCAGTGCAGTGGTGTTCGGGCAGTGTAGGAGGTCTTGCTGGGGGTAGTGTTTCAGGGTTTAGGGCAGTGCAGTGGTGTTCGGGCAGTGTAGGGGTCATGCTGGGGGTGGTGTTTCAGGGTTTAGGGCAGTGCAGTGGTGTTCGGGCAGTGTAGGGGGTCGTGAATGGGGTGGTGTTTCAGGGTTTAGGGCAGTGCAGTGGTGTTCGGGCAGTGTAGGGGTCGGGCTAGGGTATGTGTTTCAGGGTTTAGGGCAGTGCAGTGGTGTTCAGACAGTGTAGGGGGTCGTGCAGGGGCTGGTGTTTCAGGGTTTAGGGCAGTGCAGAGGTGTTCGGGCAGTGTAGGGGGTCGTGCTGGGGGTAGTGTTTTAAGGTTTAGGGTAGTGCAGTGGTGCTTGTGTAGTGTAGGGGGTCGTGCTGGGGGTAGTGTTTTAGAGTTTAGGGTAGTGCAGTCGTGTTTGTGTAGTGTAGGGGGTCATGTTTTAGGGTAGTGCAGTGGTGTTTGGGTAGTGTAGGGGGTCGTGCTGGGGGTAGTGTTTTAGGATTTAGGTTAGTGCAGTGGTGTTTGGGTAGTGTAGGGGGTCGTGCTGGGGGTAGTGTTTTAGGGTTTAAGGTAGTGCAGTGGTGTTTGTGTAGTGTAGGGTGTCGTGCTGGGGGTAGTGTTTTAGGGTTTAGGGTAGTGCAGTGGTGCTTGTGTAGTGTAGGGGGTCGTGCTGGGGGTAGTGTTTTAGGGTTTAGGGTAGTGCAGTGGTGCTTGTGTAGTGTAGGGGGTCGTGCTGGGGGTAGTGTTTTAGGGTTTAGGGTAGTGCAGTGGTGTTTGTGTAGTGTAGGGGGTCATGTTTTAGGGTAGTGCAGTGGTGTTTGGGTAGTGTAGGGGTCGTGCTGGGGGTAGTGTTTTAGGATTTAGGTTAGTGCAGTGGTGTTGGGGTAGTGTTTTAGGGTTTAGGGTAGTGCAGTGGTGTTTGTGTAGTGTAGGGGGTCATGCTGGGGGTAGTGTTTTAGGGTTTAGGATAGTGCAGTGGTGCTTGTGTAGTGTAGGGGGTCATGCTGGGGTAGTGTTTTAGGGTTTAGGGTAGTGAGGTGGTGTTTTTGTAGTATAGGGGTGTCAAGTTTTAAGATGCAACGCTCCAATACCTGACCAGTCTGCACTACATAAAACTAAAAATAAAAAGTGTTTTGCACACTTTTGTCATTGGGCTATATGTGGGCTACATCTCGGTAATATTTGTGCTACATTTGGGCTCTTTTTTCACTGGTGGCCATCTTGGAAGACTTCTTTGTTATGAAGTTTCCTAATTTCCTCATTTACTGCAGTCTCCTCAGTAGGAAATGCTTTCAGTTTTTTACTTTGATTCCATCAAGAAGGCATTCAGATGTGTCACACATTTGCCATAAATTCAGAATGTTATTACTCTAGTTGTTCATTAGATCACTGTAGTAAAGCTACTGCTCACCAAGGAGTTAACTGGAAGTCTACTGCTGGTATTGAAAGTGATTGTTTCAGTCTGCATGTCAGAATTTTCTAATGAAATAGAAGAGGATTTGAGATCTCACTTAAAACATGCACTAAATTTTCTTTTTGCAGCACTAACCATAATTTCTATGGCAAAATGAACCCCCTCATTTTGTTCCTTTTTAAATTAAATGTTTTAAGTGTTACCAGTTTATTCCAATCAAGATGGCTTCAGGTGTGCCATACTTTTGTCATAAGTAAGGCTGTTAGCACTCTAGTTGTTCTTTAGAACACTCTGGGAAGCTGCAGTAGAACACAAAGTCATCAACTGACAGGCTGCTCCTGTTGAAATATAACAGGAAGATATTTGAGATCTCACTTAAAACATGTCCTAATTTTTCTTTCTACAGCACTAACCATAATTTCTATGGCAAAATGAACCCCCTCATTTTGTTCCTTTTTAAATTAAATGTTTTAAGTGTTACCAGTTTATTCCAATCAAGATGGCTTCAGGTGTGCCATACTTTTGTCATAAGTAAGGCTGTTAGCACTCTAGTTGTTCTTTAGAACACTCTGGGAAGCTGCAGTAGAACACAAAGGAATCAACTGACAGTCTCTGCCCTTGTTGGATGTACATGTTTTACTGAGAATGTCAGACTTCATTCTCACATGACTGAGAAAGATAATGTGAATTTACAGAAAATATACTCTCATTTTAGCTTCTGGGGCACCTTCCAAAACTGTATGGGACAAGCATGTGAAAATAGTTTTCTCTCAAACATGATTCATGATATCCCAGCAGAAGGTTTTTCACAGGGTAAAATCACCTTAGAACACACCACAATTCCTGAAATTAGTATGGTACCATCAACAAATGAATTCTAATGTAACTAAAGTCTGTTATCACCCTTTATAGTTCTCCTTTTGGTAACCCTCAAAATCTTCGATTCACTACAATGCATTTCAAAGGGGTACTATCATTTATATTGGTCCCAAGATGGCTGCCAGCAATTCCAGGATGAAGTGCTGACAGCCAATCAGATCTCACGATGACATGTGTGGTTAGGCTCCGCCCAGATATATATGTGTTTTTACTTTTGATTTTCTCAGCAACTACTGAACGGATTTACACCATTTAACAAAAAGGGTTCTTTTTGAACCAAGAACTACCTCTTTGCCAAATTTGGTGTAATTCCGTTCAGCAGTTCGGGCTGTAGCCTTGCATAAAGTTTCCTATGGGAAATTGATTTTTTGACTCTTATTTTTTGTTAATTTCTCCGCAACTACTGAACGGATTTACACCATTTAACAAAAAGGGTTCTTTCTGAACCAAGAACTACCTCTTTGCCAAATTTGGTGTAATTCCGTTCAGCAGTTCGGGCTATAGCCGTGTCTAAAGTTTCCTATGGGAAAATGAATGGGGAAAACACGTTTTAGGACCCCCTTTTTTCTCGGCCCCTGCTTGACGAATCACCCTGAGACTTTCAGGGTAGGAGCGGACCGGAGCGGGCCATAAAGTTTGAAAATTTCGCAAAGATTCGTCAACCGACGCAAGAGTTATTTCAAATAGAATGTCGCAGATTTCCTATGGAAAATAGGTCCTAACTATAACTATCTACTGGCGACCGCCAGTAGATAATATACATATATATACATATCAACTGGTATGATCAAGGTCACAGACCCATGGAAACATCTACACATGCCAAGGGAAATAGGTAAGAAATCAAAAGACTTGGTTCCAGTCCAGGGAGGACCTGGCCTGACAGTTCGGGCTGGACTGTTCCCATTGGGCACAGGGTCAAGACTGATTTGCATATGGCTGGGTTCAAACTGGAATGGCATGGTGAGCAAAAAAACAATGGATTTAGGCCCAGATCTCTGTACTGGGGTGAATGTATGACATTGTTCTGCATTCTGTCCATCAATTGTTCTTTTTGCATTTGTCACCCCGAGTGGGACTGGTATGCCCAGACGTGGGTCCCATGCTCTCCATGCCACTGGAGTCAAGCTATCCTGGCTGATGAGGGGTAAAACCTGAAACCGGTCCTAGGATCCTTGGTTCCAGTCCAGGGAGGACCTGGCCTGGCAGTTCGGGTTGGACTGTTCCCATTGGGCACAGGGTCAAGCCTGATTTGCATATGGCTGGGTTCAAACCGGAATGGCATGGTGAGCAAAACAACGATGGTTTTAGGCCCAGATCTCTGTACTGGAGTGAATGTATGACATTGTTCTGCATTCTGTCCATCAATTGTTCTTTTTGCAAGGGAAATAGGTAGGTTTGAGCCCTATGTGCATCTAACTAGCAAATGATTCCCTAAGTTCATAAGCAGGAAGAGCCACAATTACCAAATAGTCAATGGGAATGGTGATTTAAGTTTCAGTGCAGGTTGGTGCCACTTACATTGGTACTAGCCAGCAAACAACACTGATGTTACATTAAAATGGTGCAAGGGTGAGTGTGTAAGTGGCTGGAATCAGTGTGTGAATTAACACATCCATGGTTTGTCACCATGGATTGACATATTCATCCCTACAAAGCATGTAGCATAAGTTACACACACAGTAGTTGACTACCTGTGTTGGGCTGTGTGTCCATTCACACAAAGAGGGCCACTTACAGTGCCCAAACAGGGTTGAAAATTCCTGTAGTGACTCCATTGAAAAATTGAATGACTCTTTGCTATAGGCGTCTCACAAAGTTGCACATACCTACAAACACTGCAGGGAAACCCTACAGAAGCCTGTGCTCAAATCATCCTAAGCATATATGAAAACTCCTACACAGAAAATCATTAAGCATTCGTGAAAGTAGAAAACGAATATAGGTATAATAAAATATCAAAATGTTAAACTACCTACACTACACTTACACTATCTAAACTATGACAAAACTAACCTACGCTGACTAACCTACACTACCTTGACTACATATTAACCTACCTACAATTATCTTTCACTACTGCATTCATATACCACAACACACATGTTAAACATCAACACCCCACCCCTGTTAACACATATAGTCACACAATACAAACATAAACTACACCTATACATAAACTAACTATACATTCAAACTAAAACAAATATATATTTCTTAGGACTTTATATATATTTTTCTTTTTATATACAAAAGCTAAACAGTATCCCCCAACCACTAAAACCATAGAAAGATCTAAATACTAAAATCTAATAGAAAGTAAAAAGAATATATCTAAATTACCTAAACCTATACTATCTAACACTTCCTAAAAACTATGCAAACTATTGAAAAAATATAAAGAGGAAGAAAAATGTTCACACGAGCTCGGTGAGCTGTTCCACAGCCTCCTCCAAATTTGTCGGGCGGATAGCCTGGCAGAGCTCCTCCTCCATTACACTGTCCACGTTTTGAATGAGTTTCTTCAATAATTGTGTAATGGAACACAGAGTCCCCACAAGCTTGCCTCCTTGTCTGGCCAGACGCGTTGGTGGTTGTAGAGCCAGTGGTGCCACACTTGTGCTTCACTTTGTCTGGGTAGGGCCTGCTCCAACCTGGCTTGGCCATGGTCCAGCTTGGCTTGGTCCTGGCTTGGCCTGACTTGGTCCTGGTCTGTTGTGGCTTGGTCATGGCCTGTCCTGGTGAGTAGGTGGTATGGGACTGCTGGTGTGCTTGGCCTGGCAATGTTCCATGTTCTTGCACCTTTTGCCCGCACATAACATTTCTGCATTTTCCTGAATGACTTCACCACATTCTTCACATGTCTGTACCGGTCTGTGCGCTGCTTAAATGTGAGTGTATCATCAGCACTCATGTTGGCTAGGGAGAAAATAATAAAAAATCGTTAACACTGTTAAGGCATGTACATGATGTCTGAGATAAATAGTCTGACATTGTTGCACAATGAAATGTACCTGAGCGTAACAATTCCTGCAATAGTGATAGAGCTATGGTCAATTTGCTGTCACTACATAGTCATCACCCTAGTACAAACATTAAAACAGAGTCAAGTGCCATCTGTCTCTTTGCACAAACTGTAACAGTACACACAGTGAGATACCACACATATCTTACAGGCCAAAGATTCACACTCATGAGAGATGTCCAGATCTACAAATATGAAACATGGCTCTGGATAACTAGAATTGGGACTTGGAGTTGCGTCCAGTAAAAGTACATATCATTTATCGTACACATAAGTGTAAGTGGATGAGGTGATACAGTACAGGCAGTGTGGTTTGCCTTGGCATACACCATCTGGGAATATGACACTTTACAACACACACGTTACAATACGTGTCATTAGAACAAATTTTTTACATCGCAAAATCCATTACAACGCATGTCGTTACAACGCATAATCCATTACAACGCAATTACTATTCTAACTCCGCCGGGGCGTTACTTTGGGTAATGCTTTGTAATGGATTATGCGATGTAATGACATGCGTTGTAATGGATTTCGCATTGTAAATCATTCGTTGTAATGACACGCGTTGTAACGCGTGCATTGTAAATGATGTTTCCCACCATCTGGACATACAAAAGGCAGCACACATTGCAGCCCTCACTCACTCCAGGGCAAATCTTTGGGAGGGCTGCAGCATATTTGCAACACATAAAGAGCAAATGTTTTCACAATTATATTTTTACATAATTCCAAAATCACACAAAGGCACCCTGCATGGTTTACTTTGGGCTCATACATATTGAATTAGGCAATGCAGGCTAAATAGCTGTGTTGTCTTAACCAGCACTCAGGAGGCCTACCATGGGTGTTGCAGGGTCTTTACCCATGCAACACCTATGGAGAATGACAAAGCCCCTGCCTAACAGTAGCATGTAAACCTGGTGATACAGCAACTCTGTACACCTCCCGAGATGAGGCCTGACCAGGAGCTGAAACTATATTTCTCAATGCTATTTCCTCTTCCTATGTGTGCTGCATTCTGCAGAACACGTAGTAAGAGGAAACGCCTCTTAGGATTCTTTCTGTGAAGGAAGGTCCCCTTTTGCACAAAGATAAATGCAAACAACACAGGCACCCTTGCACCATGCTGCAAAGGTACCTGTGTTGGTGCTTGGCAGCAAAAACCGCACGAGCGCAAGGCAAAAGGACAGGGATTTACTGCATAATATGATGCTCTCCTGCCCTTTCACTTTGGGGTAGGGCAGCACAGCAAGGTTATTGATTGTGCTGCCCTAAGTCAAATCCACATGAATAGGGCCTAATTACATCTGCAGAGATGTGTACTTCCTGTGATCCTGTTTACATACACCTAAAAGTTTAAAACATAATAATTGTCCATGAGCAGTCCTAAAAACACTTTGGCCAGGTTCTGTATTGATTCACAGACTGACAGACAGACTGTTATGTGAGTGCGACCTCACACCACACATCACAACTGATCATTTCAACCTAGATCATAAACAGACATCATATTTGTACATACATATACTATTTACACTTACTGGTAGCATTGGGGTCTTGGAAAGATTGAACTTCTCCCCTTAAAATTGGAAGATGTATAACTAAATGGTATGAAGGAGGGCACAGCTTTGAGAATATTGATTTTTCACTTGTTAACATTATTATTTACTATACTATGAAATCACAGAATATACGAAGAGCACACCCGCATATACATACATATGGCATTATGGCCAGCTCATTGCAAGCATCTAGTCTGTTTGCAAGTCAGAGCAGGGGGTATGCTGAACTTCAGGGGTACACATTCTGACATGCCTGTAGCATGCTTCCAGGAAGAGGCAGAGTGAGTAATTCTTGGCAGCATAATGGCAGAGTGCAGTGTACCATGACACATGGCTGTCATGAGTTACCCTAGAAGTCCCTAAGGGCCAAGGTGATGAGCCCCTTGTACTGCACCTGCATACTTTTTGAGATGCTCCAGTGGGCTAAATCTGTACGTCACATATATATTAGGTAACACAAAGTCACTTTTGCTGGCTTAGTATGGCCTTATAGATATGTTTAAGACAATGCAGAACAAATTGCCCTACTTAGCACTAGGGATGGCTTTCATGGGCCTTGTGGGGGATTAACATAACAAAAACCCATGTATTATGATGCTTAAACAGAATTATTTGACTCGAGGACTTGAGGCTCTGCAAAGACTAAATGGCTCCCGAGGGGTGGCACAAGGAAGAGACAGAATCTGAGTTCTCCTTGTGTTCTCTAGTTTGCATGTGTGCCGCATTATGAATCACACATAAATAGAGGAGACAGGGTCACATTATTCCATCTTGTGCAGGAAGTTGCACATTCCTGCATAAAAAGAATCCTTTCAACAACACAGGCACCCTTACAGCATGGTGCAAGGGTGCCTGCGTTGGGGCTAGTATGTCAAAATGGCATAAGTGCAGGGTGAACTAACAGGAATGCACCATCTTGGATGAATATGGTGCATTCCTACCCCTACACTTTGGTGTTGGTCAGCATTGCAAGCCAACTTGCTGTGCTGGACTACCATAAATCAACATTGTCGAGCACGTAAGTGACCTTAGTTGATATCATCTCCTCATATTTTTTTATACAGATATACATGTTTCACGTCCTTATATTGTTGGTAAATATAAGTAAAGGACAAATCATGTTTAACTGCAACATTCCAGATAATGATTCAACACTATATGCAGACATGACATACATACTGACTGGTCCACCAATCTCCAGCCCCAGGAATAGAGCATGAACCAGATGCTAACATGGGGAGAACAGCCATGAGTTGGACCTGCAGAGGGATGTTGGTTGACCTGGAAGTTGCGTGGCTGTAGCCTTGGCGCTATTTGGTGTAGCAGTTGGACTATGGACTCCCTCCGGAACCGGTGGTAGGTGATGACCACATCCTCCTTGAGATCAATGAGGGATGTCTGCTACCGATAAGAACGCTTCCTTTCTCCTGTGTGGCCTACAAGGTGGTGGGGGGTTGTGGTTGGGGTAGTGGTAGTGCAGGTCGTCTCCTTGCAACTACCAGCTGCAAAATGAGCACCTGCATGGCATAGTTGAGTTTGTCAGACTGTTTCGTGTGCCTTATCTTCATATACCACAGCCAATGCGTAATTTCCTACACCTGGGTTACTGACACGCAGGAATTTTGATGCATTTCAGTCTCAGCGCACCGCTTGCTGAAAATGGGCCACTTTAAAAAAAAACATAAATATCACTGCTGAAGTTTTCTGGTGGATTTTAGGTGGGAATGCCTATCTTGCATATATTAAATTTGTTGTGGCGCAGCTGGGGGGCCAATAGTTTGAGTACAAGAAATCCAGATTGGTCACCAGTGTCTCTAACAACATGCAGCTTGTCCAGATTAGCCACCAGTACCCCGTCAGTTCCTTTTGTCCTCTAAAACTTTGGATGTGCCACTGGCGTTTCTCTGTTATATTTAATTAACTAAGAAGAAGGATGATAGCCCAGTAGCAGCTGGCCAGGAATCACGATAATATTTCTCCAGTAGTAGGATAAGTACATCCCTTTCATCACTGGAGGAGCAAGTCCGCTGGTGATATATAAATGTTGGTGGTTCATCATGCCTGATTTAAGGATATACAGCTTATCTGTGACATCAGTTTCAGTTAACAGCTGTTAAAGTTGTAAAGTAAAGATTTGACTGAGGATCTTTAAGAACACATTCGAATGACGAAAAGTTAAGTATTGGTGGAGATGGAATTATAAAATGGCATTATTTTGTTGAGGAAAATGTGAAATTATTGTTTGATACATGTTTGTGATTTTGGGATTTTAGTTATGTCATGTGGTGGTGATAAAAAGGTTTCTCAATATGTAAATAACTTACTTGCAGAATTAATGGCTGTCTCCCACGGCTCAAGAAGGTAGACTATGGCTCACATACATGGATTTTGTATTTACTAAACTACTTTTTTAGTCAGAAAGCACCTCCTCAGAGTAAGAGTGGTGCCATCTTCTTTCTCCTTGTCCATAAACAAACATGTCCTTTATCAGGTCTGGTGTAATCAAATGATTTTATGTGTGGATGACTTAGCTCTTCAGCTTTTAAATGGTGAATGTGGTGAGAATGGAATAGAAGATCTAACTTTTCAGGTTCATCTGAGAAACCATCAAGTTACCCCAATAAGCTGGTGGGTTCTCTGTTACGTGGGTCCAATGCTTGCGAAGACACTTGATTCAAGCTATCCTGGCTGATGAGGGGTGATATCCCGAAACTGGTCCTAGATGCTTGTTTCCGGTCCTGGGAGGACCTGACCTGGCTGTTCGGGCTGGCCTGTTCCCATGGGGAGCAGGGTCAAGGCTGATTTGCATACGGCTGGGACTAAACTGGAATGGCATGGTGAGCAAAAAACATTGGATTTAGGCCCAGATCACTGTACTGTGGGTGAATGTTTGACAATATTTAGCATTCCGCCCATCATCTTTTTGTGTTGCTACTTTAGGACAAGTGACATCATAAATGAAGTAATCTAAAATAATAGAATTTTCAGTGCTAATAGTGATGAAGTTGCAACAATCAATATAAAAAGAAGCTGAGAGAGTTTGGTAAGTGATATGCTGGAATTAAAGAGAGGAACCATACAGGGGAAGTTTGTCTCAGTTTATTACCTTATAACCAAAGGTTGTAACAAATTCCAAATGCTGACCAAAAAAAGTCAAAGGGTCATTATTCAGAGCAAACAGGCAGTCCATTTGGCTTGAGTATTTGGTCTATAACTCACCTAGATCCAAACTTGCTTAGAGAGTGACAAAACATGTAAAAGTGCATATTTATGGAAATTAATAATAATATATTTCGGCTTTACTTCATGTACCCTCACCCAAAGTAATGGGAAAGCTATTATTTCCTAGCAGCAATACCCATTTTAGGCCTGAATTTTCCAAAGGATTATCCGGGGTCTGCTTAAAAGAGCAGTGAAGCTCAGATGATGAGTAAGTCAAAGAAGGATCTAACAAGCATTAGCAAATCCAGTGGGTCTCTCTTGTGAAACATATTTTTTTGACAGTACTTATTTTTGTCCCTTAGCTGACTGCCACTGATGAGCATTAATATGAGGCAGTCAATCAATCAATTGAACACTTTATTTTGCCAGTACAAAAGAATGGCATAAATAGTATTCTAAAACAATCATAAAAAAATTTAAGACATAAAGATATACACAATTTCATATGAACTTCTTCAGGTTTATATAATTAAATGCAACCAGATCAAAAAATATAATTTCATAAAAGAGATGATCATATATTAAAATTCAAAAGTTTCTTTCTTGTATTAAGAGCACAACATAAAAACGAGGCCATGCAGTAGCAATTTAGGGGATCAGGTAATGATTGTAAATGATAAAGAGCAGGACGGCATTGCCTAAAATTGAGGGTGTGCATAAGTGGTAAAATAGATTTTTTCCTTTCCTCACTATAAAACCTGCAAAAGAATAACAAGTGGAGTTCCCCTTGAATGGAACTTTTATCGCAGGGGCATGCTGGGAGCGCATCAAAGGTGTAAACATTAGAAGGAAAACCCAGCATGAAAGGAATACATTTTAACCGGAACCTCAACTAAAGATATCTATGATGGGGCCGTGTGACAAAAGATAAGTCATTGATATCAGTATTATTTAATATGGGTGTTAAATTGTATTGTATAACCCTAGTCTTAGTACAATTAAGGTCCCATCTATCTCTCATATATTTTCCTATTAATACATTTTCCAATTCAACCTTAGACACAGTGGTACATGTAGCTGGTCTATCAAATAAATCCCCCTTACCAATTAAATATAAACCATTCTTTACAAATTGAAGACATTTTATCTTGCTTGCTCCATCTAGGTTTAAGCAATCCTGCACAATTTCCTATCTTAGCTTTAATATTTCTCTTTTCTAAATAGAGTGCCATAGAAGTATTGGGGCAGAACTAATCCTATCCGAAATATACGGTACATTCAGTTCTGAATGGCAAATATAGGTGGAACAGGACTGGGGAACACCTACTAACCTCTTTAAGAAACTATCCTCCACTTCTTGAAATGTGGATGTATTGGATATACCCCACAGAGCTGCCCCATAAGTAGCAACAGAAATCGATTTAGCCTCGTAGATCTTTTTACTGATTCAATAGGTTAAGAACCAAAATTATTTATAAAACCAAGCAGAGCTCCTATACTTCTTTCCATGAGAATGGTTCAGTTCAACACCATATTTAGCCATGTATTTTTAGTCAAAACGTATTCCCAAATAAGAAAAGGTATCCACCACCTCAAGTTTTCTGCCTTCAATGGTCAATCTGGGACTTTTTTCAGTCTAGCTCCTGCCACCAGCACATAAGACTTGGATTCATTGACCCCGAGACCCAGATTTTTCATAAATTTGAAGTAAAAAGTTATCAAACTTTGTAAAGCATTGCCGGTCCCGGCCAGTAGGACCGCATTGTCTGCATACAGGAGTAGCGGGATGGGAGTTGAGCCTACTAAAGGAACATCTCGTGTTGACCCAATCAGATCTACTTCTACAGCATTAGTGTATAAAGAAAATAAAAACAGAGCGAGAACACAGCCCTGCCTCATGCCGCGGGTAATCCCAAAATACCTTGTACATTCACCTTGTACCCTGTAGCGGACGCAGGCAGAGGCCGCAGAATACATCTCGCGGATAAAATTTATTATGGACTTATCAATGCCCATGTATTCCATCAGTGGCCAATGTTTTGCGTGGACCACGCAATCAAAGGCAGCTGACAAGTCCATAAAGGCCATATAAAGATGACCTTTCCTTGCCGCAGAGTACTTGGCGATTAACAAATTTAAGTTTAGACAATGATCAACTGTGCCCTTTTCCTTTTTAAAACCATATTGGGCAGGGGATAGAATGTTTCTTTCCTGAGCCCAAATTTCTAATCTATTCAGGAGTAAATGACCCATTCATTTTGCTGTACTATCCAGAAGGGATATGGGTCTATAATTCTTAGGTTTGGCCTTATCCCCCTTTTTATATATTGGGATGATTACAGTCTTCTTCCAAGAAAGGGGAACTCCTGTTTGAGTTAGAACGTTAAAAACATTGGTAAGTAGTGGGGCCCATAAAT
Source organism: Calotriton arnoldi (assembly GCA_963921515.1). Taxonomy (NCBI): domain Eukaryota; kingdom Metazoa; phylum Chordata; class Amphibia; order Caudata; family Salamandridae; genus Calotriton; species Calotriton arnoldi. The sequence goes on along the minus strand of CAWUFW010016986.1, from coordinate 256,735 downwards.
CCTGATTCAATAAAAAGAAATCGATAGGGACCCCATCGGGTCCAGAGGCCTTCATTGTACTACACTGGTTCAGGGCAAGTTTCATTTCAGCCAAACTAAATATTAGTGGCGGATTAGTGATAGATGTAGATGTTGATAACACGGGTGACTCCAATAGATCTCGCTCAGAATTCCCGAACACTCCTTTAAAATGAATCACCCATGCTTCCTCGCTTACATGGTGTTATCTCTCTTTCATCCTTCAAAAATTGGGAATTAATTAAGTTCCAAAAATCACTGCTGCTTTTGGATATTGCAGCTTTTTGCAACCTATCCCTGGCTTCTTGCGTAAAGATTCTCAATCTAATAGCTCTGGCCTCTTTATGGGAATGATGTGGCATTTTTACCATAGCCTCATCCCTTGGTTTCGCTCCGAGGGCAGTGTGGAGGTTCTTTGGGGCCTTGGTACAGGCATCATCAAACCATCCTACCTTAGTACAGGGCCTCTGTGTACTCGGGCAAGAGAGATTACTATGAATTTCATCCAAGATCTTTTCAATGACCGAGGGAATTAACATATAAGAGGGATTAAAATCTAAGCAAATAGAAATTTCTTGATGCATCTTTGTAACTACTGTGTGGGTAAATGAAGAAGTGTCAATCTTGCCCTATTTCAGTAGCATGCCATTTTTCCTTGCAATTATAGGTTTGGTCATTATACTTCTATTACAGTTTCTACCATGGATCCATTCCATGTGAAACAAAATAGATGCATGGTCACTGAAAGGCAAGAACTTAGTATTGACATAGGAAAACTTAGCTCTTATGGCTTGCGAAACCAGTGCCTAATCAATCATGGAAGTATATGGCCTGGAAGACAACGTAGTATCTATTTTGCCCGTTTTGACATCCAGTGAGTTTATAATCTCCAAATTGTTAATGAAAAGTTGTCTATTTAAAGCGTTACCATAATCATTATGCCTACAGTGATAGATAAAGTCATTAAAATCCTCATTCAGACCACAAACTGAGGAATCAGCCAGACTACAAAATTATGAGTCTTAAAATCACCCAGCCATATCATATCAAAAATAAATTGGTGGGATTTAGTCAGATCATCAATGTCCTTCTTCATTATTTCTAGTACTGATTCAATTCTATCTTCAAAATTATTATTATGAAAATTAATCAAAATCCAATCCCTCTTGTTACGACCCTCACATAGCAGAATATGATAATACGGAGAAGTATTTAAAAAGGAAATTATCTTAATTTTTGCTGTGTTGACTCTTAAAGTAACGATTCCTCCTCTTCTGCGCCCTGCTCTAGAGGCGACCGCATTTGTCTGGAAAGTGCAGCACCAATCCATTGTGATCTGATTTGATTCCCATGTTTCTTGGAAACATAAGATATCAAAATTTTCCACAAAAGATAACAAATGGGAATTATTATTTTTGAGATTATAGCCCACTATATCCCATGATATTACTTTCACGGAAGTCAAGAGGAGTGTCATTCCCTCTGTTGGGAGAAGGGGTGGGGTCAACAAAACATGTAAAATATGGAAAAGTTTTTCTCTCGGCTAAAGAAAAAAGCACCTCTTTGTCCTCGCAGCCTAAGTGGGGTGTGAGGGGGGCAGAGCAAGGGGGAAAAGTCGCTCTGACTGTCGGGTATAACCTAAGAAGTTTGGAGGCCAGGAAGAACGGAAAAAGCACTTCATATAAAACCCACAAGAATACTTGCAAGCCAGGGTCTAATCTTTCTCTTAATGTGGATGAAGGCGAATGGGTGACCCCGAAGAAGAGAAGGTCTAGAGGAAAAAAGAGGGAGCTTCAGGTTCCTAACTTAAAAATTACCCCTTCATTAAGAACTTTTTTTAAAGTGGTACCTAGGTCTCTGGTATTAAAAAACCCTACCTTGACCCTGGGGGTCGAGACATTTTGAGCCCTAATAAATATCAGGTGCTGGCAGACCCTTCTGAGCCCAATAATTTGCCCCTTTTATTACCCACAAAGGAACATACAGCAGCACAGGAAGAGGGGGGACCGCTTTCTGGTACTATGGCTGCGCATGCTTCCCATTCCGGAATAACGGGTGGGCAAACCCCACCGGAATCTCAGGATGGTGTAGAACGCGAGTCTCTCAGGGAAGATGTATACCACTCCCAGGCGCAACAGGAACACCAAGAACAGTCGCACTCCCAGTCAGTGTCGGATCTTATTCACTTGTTAACCATCGAAGTCAGGAATAGATTTGAAACCTCCGAAAGTATCCAAAAAGAGATCAGAGCTTCCTGTGACAACTTAGAGAAAAAAATGGATGACATTGCAGTCAGGACTTCACAGCTGGAGTGTTCCGTAAAGGACTTAACAGCACAGACTGAGGCTAATTCAAAGGAGATCATGGTTCTAAAGGGGAACAAGGCTATACTGAAGGAAAAACTGGAGTCAATGGAGAACAATCAGAGAAGAAACAATCTCCGCATTTTAAAAATCCCGGAAGGGTCAGAAGGGGAGGATATTAAGATCTTTGTGGCACGGTTGATTAAGTTGGGAGTGCACATGGAATGCTCTGAAGAAGATCTGGTTAAAGACATGCAGAGGGTTCATAGGGATCCTTTTAGGTTAAATCCAAAGAAACCAAAACCCAGAAGAATGCTGGTTAACTTTTTAACATATAAAATAAAGGAGGAGATACTATCAAGAGCCTTAAAACAGAAGAATCTTTCGGTAGATGGAATTAATTTTGATATTAGATCCGATGTCTCTCAAATTACAGCCAACAAGCAATGGGAGTTTGGCAATCTGATTGAACCCTTTAGAAAATGGGGTGCGACGGCGCAATTAAGATTCCCTGCTAGCTTAAGGGTGATGCATAACAATAAAATGCAGACCTTTCGGAGAGTAGAGGAAGCTGAGGAATTTCTTAAATCCTTATCTGACACTGGCGTGAAGTAGGTAGCTGAGTTTGTCTTACATCGCGTTCGCAGGCCCCGCATGACTACTTTTGTTGTAGTCTTTATCCACATTTTGGAATGATGATATATTTTTTGATTTCTTTGTTTGTTTCACTTTTTCTTCGCTTTTTCATTTCTTTATCTACGTTTCTCTAACAAAACTTTGCACTGGGTGTGTTTTGTATACCTTTTAGCAAGAGCTCTTTAACCTCGGGAAGCCTCCTTAAGGCTTAGGCTAGGCTTAGGCTATGAAGGAGTATGAGGAGGGTTTTCCAAGGGAGGGGGGGTATGTGTGAAGGCACAGGTGGGGGAGCAGTGGGAAAAAATAAAAAATAAAAAATATTTGTCCTCTGTTAAAGTCTAGGATTTCTGGTTGCAAGGTTGGGGTGAAAGCCAGGAATAAAAATGAGTACTATTAGAGAGGCCCAGATGGAGGTATTATCTTGGAATGTTAATGGTCTCAGGGTAAGGCAAAGAAGGGAAAAAATCCTGCAATATATAAAGGATGCTCCGGCCCAAATTATACTCCTCCAAGAGACTCATTTAACTTACAAGGAAACAATGGAAATTTTTAAGTCTAGAAGATGGCTGCAGCGAGTAATATGCACAGATCATCAGCTCACCATAAGAGGTGTGGCGATTCTTGTAAAATCTAACCCTCAGATTATTATTGAAGATAGTAGATCTGATAAGTCAGGAAGATGGGTAATAGCGAAAATGAGATGCTACAACCAGAGCTATACTCTGGTGGGTTATTACGGGCCAAATGTAGACAATACTACCCCGTTTAGTAATTTACTCTTGGAACTGCTGGACTTTCCGGACCCTATTATAATGGCAGGGGATTTTAATGTGGTTTTGGATGAAAGGTTAGATCGCTCCACTAAAAGTAGAGCGTCCACTCACAATAAATCTCGCTCTCTAATCATAAATTCAATAAAGAATCAAGGTTGGTGTGACATTTGGCAGGAAAGACAGGGGTCCCTAAAAAGCTTTACGTTCAATAATAAAAAATATGGCCACCAGTCTCGAATAGATTATTTTTTGATTGACCAAGCTACAAAAGACCAGGTTAGAGAGGCTAGTCATGTGGGGTCTCATTTGTCCGATCATTCGGCCATTACTATACGTTTGGTTCCCCCAAATATGTTGTGCCATAGGAGATGGACCTTTGACCGAACCATATTGGCGGATGAGGTGATGATGGAAAAACTAGGGGAGGATTCTCAACGGTTCTTTGAGCAGAACTTAGATAGTGCCTCATTAGGTACGGTATGGGATGCATATAAGGCCTTTTAAGAGGGAGGGTAATGTCCATCCAGTCTCACAAATACAAGTTACGGAAGGGGGAGATTGCTATCATCGAAGCTCAGATTAAGCAGATGGAACAAAAGACACAGGACAAAGAAATAGCGCAGGAGTTTGGCGAGGCTGCTATTGAGGCCCTTAAAGTGGAGCTAGCTGGTGTCTTGGAAAGAAGAGTGCAGGAGAGATGGCAAGTGAGCAGACTTGCCCATTTTAATTACGGTGAAGGGTGCAGCAAGCTACTTGCTTGGAAGACAAAAAACGATCAAGCTAAAAATTTTATAAAAGAACTAAAGCTGGATGGGTCAGAAGTCCTAGCAAGATCAAGAGAAGATATAGAAGAGGCTCTGATCAACTACTTTGGGGAAGTGTACTCTGAAAATCTAGTAACACAGGGAGAGGAAGTGAGAGTGTGGTTGCGCCAGGAAGCTCCCCACAAGTTGTCTGAGCTCCAAAGGAAAAAGGTGAACAGATCAATTCAAGAATCCGAAATTAGAAATGTTATCAAAGCCGGGAAAGCAAATAAGGCCACAGGACCAGATGGCATCCCAGTTGAGGCATATAAAAAATTGGAGAAAGTTTTGGTCCCAGTAATGGTTAGACTGTTCACTGAGATTTTCGAAGAGGGTAAGGAGATCCCTCAATCTTGGAATGATGCCACTGTCACTCTGATCCTTAAGCCTGATAAACCACCTAACCTTTGCGACTCTTACAGGCCTATCTCGCTGCTTAATTCAGATTATAAGATCTTCACGAAGCTATTAGCAGATAGGTTGACTGGAGTGCTTGATGTGTTGCTACATGAAGATCAGAAGGGATTTATACGGGGCAGATGCATTAAAGAATTAACTTACAACTTAATTGGTGCTGTGGACATAGCAACCTCATTCGAATTACCTTTGGCAGTTATTACAATAGATGCGACCAAGGCCTTTGATCGAGTTAACTGGTCTTATCTCCAAGAAATTTTACAACTCTCTAACTTGGGAGAAAATTTTTGTAGGGCAATAGCTTTTCTATACAAAAATCCTACTGCTAGGGTATTGGTGAATGGTAACATCTCGAATAGTTTCAATATCCACAGGGGGACCAGGCAGGGGTGTCCGCTATCTCCCTACTTTTTAACTTATACATAGAGCCACTAGCCGAAAAAATAAGGTGTCATGAGAGCATACAGCCCTTTAAATTTCGGGAGTGGGAGAAAAAAGTAGGACTTTATGCGGATGATCTAGTAGTATATACTGCAGATCTTAACACAGCACTGCCAATAGTATACGATCTGGCAGCTCGCTTTGGGCTGATCTCTGGTTATGAGATCAATGAAAATAAAACAGTAGTGATGAAATGGAATATCAACTCACAATTGAGCTGTGTAAAGGAAGAAATGAGATACTTAGGAATCCAAATTGTGCAGAAAATAGAATAAATTCCTGAAATAAATTTCCAAAAAGTCAACAAGGCAGTAGGGAAACTCTTATTGAGCTGGTCGCACCTCCCTTTAACAATTTATGGCAGAGTAAATCTCGTAAAAATGGTTATCCTTCCTAAGTTTACTTTTTGTTTCAAAATATTCCAATGGCCTTCAAAGAGGTCTGGTTTAAGAAATCCCAATCCAGGATAATGAGCTTCATCTGGGCGTCGAAAGGTACGAGGATTGCCTGGAAAAAGCTCAGACGGCAATATGACAAAGGGGGGCTACGACTCCCGGATCTGGCTTATTATGCTTGGGTGTTTCTATTAAAAGGACGAAAATGTTTATTAAGCAAGCCAGATAGCTCTGATACTGGGAGAATGTTCAAGGCAATGTTATCTGATATACAAGGGGCGAGCATGAGTTCATGCAGAAATATGGAGATCCACGCTACTTTAAAAAGTTAGGCTCAAGACTTTGCAAAGCTTTGCAGTAATTTGGTACAAAATCAGGAGAAGTGCTAATATCAATTACTATAGTGCTCTGGCCCCTGTCTGGGACTCCCCAGGTTCTCCGGAATGGTCAAAAGATCGTCTGGCTTGGCCATTGAAAGAAGCAGGGATTAGAACTTGGGGCCAACTGGTGATTGATGGAGCATTGATGCCCTGGGAGGAGGTCCAGGAGCTTGCGGTTGGGCAACTGTCAAAGTTCAAATATCTTCAAATTAAAAGCTGGAGCCTTACGGATGGGCTAGGCGCAGGACAATCTAACGCATTAGAATCCTTAATAAAAACTGGAGGATCCCATGGAAAAGAGGTGGCAAGATGGTATTGGAGGCTAGTGGAGAGCTCGGATGGAGACTTTAATCTACCAGCAACATTGTGGGAAAAGAGCTTGCCGGGAGAGCAGTCCATAGATTTATGGCAAGTATCTTGTAACATGCTATACTCCACAGTACGTCCCGCAAATGTAAGGCGGAACCACCTCTTTTGTCTCCATAGGGTCTATTGGACGCCATATAAACTGGCAAAATTTGCGAAAGGTGTCGTGCCGAGGTGTCCTAAGTGCGGGGAAGAAAAAAGTAATGATGAACATATGTTCCTGGAATGCCCGTTATTACGAGATTTCTGGCGAGATGTGAGTAATACTATATCACTAGTACTTGGCGTTTCAATCCAGGTAAGCATCTCCCTTGTCTTTTTGGGCTTCCAGATAATTATGAAGTATTAATGCAAGATACAAGAAAATTAATTTTCTATTTAATATTGCTTGCTCGCAGAGAAATCTGCAAGTATTGGATTAAAGCCCTGCCACTGAATAAAGCAGAGTGGTTAGCTTCTGTAAAATATATATTTAGGATGAACAGAGCCTTAAAGCAGAAGAGTAATGAGTTCTGGCTCCCCTTCGAGTCCTGGATAACCCCTTTGTAAATTTGTAAATTTGTAAATATATAAAAACATATGCAAATATAAAAACATACTCATAGTCCTATGATTAGGCCTCTATGCCATGTTGCTCGTTTACTCCGGTGGTGGCCTGAAAACGGCTTTGTTTTCTTTTGTTTTTTTTGTGCTTTTTTTTGGTCGCTAGTAAGGCTGCCTATGGTTGGAGTATTAGAAGCAAGGTATAGAGTGACCCATATTAGGTCCGAATACAAAAGGACTCCGGATGGTGCTGTGTACAGGGAGACCCCAGAGGTTATCTCTTCCTATACCTTTTGTGGACCTAAGCTGATGAGGACAAACATTTTCTTTAAAAAAAGAGGAGTGTCATTGGTGACCTGACTGAAATGCATATTTTGGGATGGCTGGGAATCAGTAAGAAGAGCAGAGGGTAGTGATGGTCAATCACATCCTTCAAGATGACTCAAAAGAGCGAATCTATTTCTAATCGAAAGTGGTGGAAAGATTACGTTGCAACCATAATGCAGATGAATAGGGGGATTGACACTAGGGTGTAAAATAGAATTTGTAATAAGTGGTTTACAAAAAAAAAACCAATAGTAATGCAAATATCTGTTTATCAAAGTGAGAGGACATAGGAAGTATACTTAATAAATGCTTAACAACCTTCTGATTATTAAAGTTGACAACAATACAACCCCTCCTATTGACTTAGGGCCCTTGCCTATCCACTTTATTTGTCTGGCCATAATGATGTTATTGTAAAGTTTAAAAGTGCCTTTATGAAATTTATCTATCAATTGAACTGCTGATTCATGCTGATCTGAGCGCAACACATGGGCGTTTACTAAAATAATTACAAAAGGACACGCTGCTGGTGGTAGTTCCAGTATGTCACCTATAGTTTCTGTTTTATCAAAGTTCAGCAGAACGCGTCCATTGTTAGTGACCACCCCCCTTATTTCCTGCCCATTATTATCCTCTACCATGTCGGAAACAGCTTCTCTGTCCGCTTGTGTCACATTTAACAGTTCTGATCCGGGAGGAGCCAAGACATATTGAGCAAGTTTGGTCGTTGAAGGATTTATTCCACTATCAGCACCGCCAAGTTGCCTAGGGTTAGAAGTGTCCAGTCTCTCTTTTAAAAGGGGACACGATAAATGGGGCTCGGGCGTGAATGTGGAACACAAGTGGGAGCAGGAGTTGAAATAAATCCTCCGAAAATTTGATTTCCATTTTGGGGCCTCCCAGATCATGCAGAGATCAGTTAGATAATTGGTCCAGTCTCTCCATTATTTTGTCCAATTTGGTCATAAGCGGGTAAAGAACTGATTTAAAGATTTGTTCCACTTTCATACATAGGTCAGCTCCTTGCGATGACAGCGGTTTACTAAATACAGTATGAGAATGTTTGTCTTGTGTGTCTTGCATGGTTTGTGGGGGAGCTGATGGTACTTCTAGAGGAACAGAAATAGGTGCAGAGGTAATAGTGGAGGATACTTTGGGTCTTTTGGGCATCATTGGTCGTTTTGCCTTCCCTCTTTTTCTCTTAGGTGGCGGCTCATCTGTGGGGCTTTTTGATGCTACTGGAGACTTAAGATTTTTAGCCAGGGGCAACGTAGTAGCTGATTGATTGTGGCTAACCAGGACTCTGGACATTGGGGACAAAAGAGACAGACTCCACAGACTCAACATTAATAGTTCTTACCTCCTCCATGGAGAGACAACGGTCCGTTATTTCAATCTCCCTGGATAGCACGTCTGCTGCTCTCAATAAGAAGGAGTCCAGAGTATTTACAATTTCCCCTCCAGTTTCCAGAGACTTTGCCTTGCGCTTAACCATTCTCTGCCCCCAAAAAGATCGATTACAAAATGGGGGACAATAAGGGGGTGGCCCAGCCCAGCCTCTTCAGGGCGATGACGGGCGTGGAAGGGCCCGCCCTTGGCCCGGGCACATCCTGTGCCGCGGGATCATGTTGTGCTTTAATGCGCTGTTCTGCCAGCAGGGGTTGCTGGGAGATGAAGTCTCCCCGTTGGCAGCAATTCCCTCCTCACAGCAGGCACAAGGCCCCAGGAGCAACAGAGATGTGGAGGCGGCTACACATGCCGCGGGATCACGTTGCGCTTTAATGTGCTGTTCGGCCAGCAGGGGTTGCTGGGAGATGAAGTCTCTCCGTTGCCAGCAATTCCCTCCTCACAGCAGGCACCAGGCCCCAGAACAACAGAGATGTGTTGGCGGCTACTCACGCTGCGGGATCACGTTGCGCTTTAATGCGCTGTTCGGCCAGCAGGGGTTGCTGGGAGATAAAGTCTCCCCATTGCCAGCAATTCCCTCCTCACAGCAGGCACCAGGCCCCAGGAACAACAGAGATGTGGCAGCAGTCATCTCAGCATAAATCTTATTTTGTAAGAGAACCCATTTAAAGATACCACTCAAAGATCGTCATTGTCATGGCTTGACACATATGCTTGCCATCACTCCCTTAGACCTCTGATCATTATTGACCTCCCTTTTAAGCCGTTGGTCAAGGCACTGCCATTGGAAATATCATCCATGCTGGTATGAGAGAGGTCAGGCTGACCAGGATTGTGTCTGCCACATGCGTAATCTCCAGTTTGAACTGTGACTGCCCCATCATCAGCAAAGCCAATCCTGTCCCTATGTGGGCATCCCAGAAGCTGTTACAGTATGCCCCATCTGAGTGGTAAGCTACAGCAGTATTTGAGGACCCACCTCAATATTCAAAGATCCTGGGAATCACAGATATACCACTGGATGCAAGGATCATACGTTTTGAGGATCTACTGCAGGATTTGAGGATCCATCAGTCTATAAAGGACATACCCAGAGATTTACCAGGTACTTGATGTACCTCCCTGTCAATGATAGGAACCCTCTGCTTCGATGCTGCTTTTCACTTATGTCCCTAGTCCTTCAGCTAAAACAGTCTTCAAGGTGGATGCCAAGTTCCTCTAATTAGAAAATTTCTGTTTATGGTGCATCTTGGAATTTGTTTTTGTAGCATCACTTCAAAGAACGTCCTTACATCCCAAAGTACTCCTCAAACAATTTCCTTGCATTCTTGGATCTATTCAACCTCTTCCAGTGCTGTCTTCAGTGGCCTTAGGTTAATGATTAGCTAGGGAGATTTAGATTCATTTGTTTGGATTGTGAAACTACTGTTGGTTTCTTGAACTGCCCTTTTCACCTTTGGACCAGATCTCTGCCACACTTTCTAAGTTGTGCTGTCATAACTGTCTCTTGGGCCTTTGCAGAGGATTTTACAAATCCTGAGTGAACTTTTCTTTCTATTCAGAGCCTCAATTTGTGAAGCTTTAACAACTGTGTATAGGCCATCGGAACAGGCCTGATTCACTGGGCTCTAGCACGATATAATTTTGCTGTGCCACCAATACAGCCCTTTGCACCACTTGTGCATCACATTTTATGACACTTCAGTGGCACAGAGTGCAGACACATATCTACGAGGCCATGCAAAGCCGGTTTGCGTGACCTTTCATGGCCTCATAGCTATGGTATACGGCAACGCAGCTCAAGTCACTCCGTTGCCTTACATTGCAGCAGGGAGGCGTTCCATGAGCATTGCAGTGGGTGTTCACACGCAACACCCATGGGTTTTGATGCATTCCCAGAGTTACAAGGATCTGTAAACCTGGAAATGCGTCAAAACTGTTCGCCTCCCCAGGGCAGGCATAACGGGGATAAATATGTTTATGTCTCCTTGTTTAATCCTCTTTCTATGTGTGCTGCATTCTGCATTGGTCTCTGAGGTCATGAGAACAGATGGAGAGGGCTGTTTGGCTGTTTGGCCTGTAATCTACAAATAAATGTAGCCAGCTCATACTGATCTAACCTTGGATTCTTGGTGTTGGACTTGGCCCTTTTTGCAGGGTCATCTCTGAACTTTTTGCCTTCCTCCTAGTCTTTTTTATGACCTGGTGTTGGTGGTTTTAGGACTCTGGGCACTTTAACACTGCTGTCCAGTGTAAAGTGCATTTGCTCTCTGTGGTAAACATGGTAAGATTGGTCTACACCTGTTTGGCATATTTAATTTACCTATTAGTCCCCAGTAAAGTGGTATCTAATATACCCGGGGCCAGTAAATTAAATGCTACAGGTGGGCTTGCAGCGCTGCTTGCGCCACCCACCAAAGTAGACTTTCAAACCTGTCTCAGGCCTCTGCCATTGCAGGGCCTGTGCACGCAGTGTTACTGCCGCTGTGACGTGGCACTTAAAGTGTGTGCCAAGTCTGTGACCCCCCTTTTACTGCATGTCAGTCACCCCTAAGGTAGGCCCGAGCTAGCCCTATGGGCAGGGTGCATTGTAGGTGAAAGGTAGGACATGTACCTTAAGTGTGTGACATGTCCTGGTAGTGACAAACAGCCATTTTGGCTTCTCACTGCTGTGAGGCTGCCCTCTCACAGGAATGCATTGGGGATTCCCTGATAAGTGTTTCAGTGGTAATTCCTGATATGAGAGGAGCAGCGTGGTCAAGTTTGGTATGTTTGGAATGGTAATAATAAATGATGCGTAATGGTGTGCGCAGATTTATTATCACTATTTTAGAAATGCCACTTTTAGAAGTTGGCATTTTTTGTGTGCTATGTGTGTCAGCCTTCCTGATGTGTATTGCATGTCTGGCTCTGGAGTGACAGGGGCTGGTGAGGTGTGTGGCTCCAGGGAGGGCAGGGTGAGTCAGCGCTAGGCTGAATAGGAGACCTGCATTTGGAGTAGTGGGAGGAGTAGTCCCCTGACCCTGAACAGGTCTATGCCTACCTGGGTGAATGCTGGCTCCGCCCCCTTGTGGTGTGTCTGATGACCGAGCACCACCTGACAAAGGGGAGTAGAAGCACTGTACACAAAGTGCTCCAGTACCCCCCAGAACCAGTTGAGACTGGTTCCCCAAGCCCTGTGCCAGGGCAGAACAAAGGGAAAATGTAATATAAATATTGGGGCTGTGAACCCATGTTTTTTGTGCTGTTTGGGTGCTACTTGTGCCTGCTGGGCCCCAGGAGGAACCACCACAAGGGACTGCCCCTCTGCTGGAGGGCCCTGTGACCTGGCCTGCCTGGGCCCAACTTTGCCCCTTGGACTCTTGGATTCTAGCGCCTCGTGAACGCTACCTTTTTATTGATGGAGCCCCAGAGAGGGGGACTCCAACCTTTGCCAATAAGACAAGAGGAGCGTGTGAGCCCCACAGCGCTGGGCTGCAACTTGTTCTGAGGGAATCCCGGCATAGTGATTCCCCCGTGCTGACTGGAAACAGTGCGGGAGCCCACCCTCATCTTTGCTTGCTGAAAGAGGCCGTCGGACCACGAGCGGCGACCCGGAAGACAGGCGGACTGCCTGGTTGTGGGCGGGGCCGGCTGGAGAAAGCTGACCCAGAAAGGAAGCCAGGCGAAGGCGAAACCTGGCGGAAGGCGTGGTCCTCGCGAGGAGGAGAGACGCCGTGGAGCCAAACTTCGGGCGGGAGTCTACCCCACGCCGCTGTGTCTGCTGGTGAGCCAAAGAGGGCTGCTGGATCAACTGAGACTTTGCTCTGTGATCCTTAAGGCTGGCAGGCAAGGAGGAAGCAGCCTGACTGGAGGCGGGGTTCCCGTAGCCACGAGGAGAGCCCCACGTGTCGGCAGTCGGAGAGAGAGCCTCATGGGCTCCCTAGGCAAGCGCATCCATTCTGCTGCTCGCATCAGCCATGAAAGAAGCCCCGGTGAGTGGGGCTGAAAGCAGGCTTTGTTGGTGCCTCGGAGTGGCACTGGAAGGGCCCTAGTAAAGGGGACACTTGGGTTTTTAGAGTCCCGGAGTGGGCCTCAAGAGGCACTGCAGGTGCCAAGGGTGATTCCTCCAGCTGTACCACAAGAGCGCGGGCAGCGGCTACGAAGGGGGCATTGCTTTTTGGTTTGTCGCAAGGAGCCCAGTGAACAGGGCTCCCTAGGCACTGATGGTGCCGGTACATATCATTCACAGCTGCATCGCGAGAGCTAAGGCAGCTGCAACGTGAGGGGCCATTGTTTTGGGTCTCTGGAGAGACCAGGGTGGGTTGCACCCTCGCCCCATTTAGCACCCTGACTTTGGGACAGAGGGCATTTGGGCCCCAAAGAAGGCCAGTTGGCCTGGGGTCACCTTTGTGGTATAAGGATGCATAATGTGTTTATGCCTAATGAGATTGCATAATGTGTTTATGCCTAATGAGATTGCATAATGTGTTTATGCCTATTGTGATGATGCTAAGTACAGTATTTCGCCAGTAGTTATTGGTTGTGTTTTATATTTGCTACCTGCATTCCTATGGTTCTGACAGTGGCCCGATTGGCCCTGTCTTGTATATAATACCTGTGAATTACTACCTGGTGCCAGTTGGCACAGAGTATATTGTGTGATTATGATCTAATGTGTTTATGATAATACAAAGGCTATTTTTTATATAACCTTGTGTGGAGTTTCTTTTGTAGTGTGCCTAGTGTGTCGCTGCTGTGTGTGTGTGTTGCGCAAACGCTTTACACATTGCCTCTGGGATAAGCCTGACTGCTCGTGCCAAGCTACCAAGCGGGTGAGCAGGGGTTATCTTCAGCGTGTAACTCCCTTGCCCTGACTAGAGTGGTGGTTTCTGCCTGGCTTAGGCGCTTGCCCTAGCCAACCAGAAATCCCATTTCTAACACTTGGCAGGAATAGTTAGACAACAAAAGAAAGAAGCACTTCTCCAGGATTATACTATCGGGTAATGCATGATTTGGATACCGTTCCTTCCCCGTGATAAGGCACCAAAACACTTATGGGTCATCAACTACAAAGAAAATCTGCTTGTTTTCCAATGTTATGTGGCCTATGTGGAAAACATTGGATATTATTCGTGAGGGTCAGAATTGTGTTCCAATCATTTCATACCAACCTTTTGGTTGTCCTTAATCAGGAAGTGAAGGAGAGTGTTTTAGAAGAGATGGAGAGTTGCATATTCAGACATGTACTATCTTCTTGGTGGTTGTGCTTGGTTGGGTGGTTATGGGTTTGTAGTCTGGCCTATTTGAAAAGTATTAGGTATCATGTATCCAATAATGTGACAACAATCTTGAAAGAGTGCATACGCATGGAGTGTGGCAAAAAAGTATTAGATAGATGTAGTCGAACTTATGGCTATGTACCATCATCATTTAATGTGAGCTATGTATGATCATCTGAGTGGGAACAGCAACAGTAATCCCTCCAGTAATAACTAGAGCTACACCATACAATAGGCCAGATTCCTTTCCTGTAGCCATACATCAGAGAGCCCTCCACAGCAGAAAGTGATACTATCTTGCCAACAATACCCTCGACATGACTAGTGCCCAATATATGCGTACAAAGAATGTGATGGGTGGCAAAGGAGCCTGCTCCTAAACCAGTTATATTGCTTGCATGTCTCAGCGACTAACTCAGCTTCTCCCCCAGTTCCCACTTATTGTGGCAATCAATATTAGGTAATAAAACATTGAAACTACTATCTGAAAAAGGTTAATACTATATTGACTACTCTCCAAGTACTAAGCTATTTGTACAGCACATTCAATTTGACTTCCTGGGGGAGGACTTTGGAAGTATCAAAATAGTTAATGGGGCATTAATATATCAAGCTACATCATCACCAGGTCTAAAACAGATAATTTTCTAAAGTAGAAAGCTCCACTTCGTTAAAATATTTATCTTTTATTGTGATTATTAATCATGTAACCACAAATACATTGGAGATACACAGCTTATAGAACCATAAAGAAAACATGTTCATATTTAAATGCAAGTCCTTGTTTAAAATTAATAGACATTATACATTGGTCCTATTTCTCAGAGAAAACTCTCAGAACACAAGAGCTCAGAACTCAATAGTCAACAGTTACAATAATGCATATCAAGCCCTGTGTCTATATCAGTAAATTGAAAGTACTTTAATCTCAAAGCAAAATGAAATACTCCACAGTGTAAATAGGAAAACACTTACCAGGTTGTAATCACATGTGTATATCTCTGTGAAGCACTACACCACTTATGATGCTTTTTCCCAGCTTTAGGAGCTCCTAATACCTATGGTCTCTCATTTGAAGTTTGAGCATAATCATTAATGAACTGGCTGATGCCAAATCAGTTAACCAGTTAGTGCCACTAAGAGTTCACAAAGACAAAGTCAACGGTTCTTAACAGCAGATCTGTCCATGTGTGTTCAATCTCTTGGTCTTCTCACTGGACCCTGTTTTACCAGTTGAGTGAAGATGTGGCTCTTGTGGCATTGGGTGCACTCTTCCACCTTGCTCCTCCAGCAGCATCTTCAATGATGAGGGACCATAAAGCAGTTTCACTCAGCACAAGGACTGATGGGCGGGGATTAGTTGGGCAGGCCTTTATAGAGATGTCTGCAGATGCAGCCTCCCAGACTGAAAGCTGACAGGTGCTTGGTGCGGTTGCAGCTCCTGGGCCAGATCTCCAGTGGGTGTTCATCTTTAGTGGTTGCTGCCTCCTAGGACAGATTAGAGATTCCACATCAGTGGCATCAACTCCACTTCCATGGCAATCTCAACAGCAGGCATTGGCCCATCAATATCTTAGCATATGGTGTGGATTGTGGATGAGAAGATGTTGCTCTTTAATTGAATGTCTTGTTTCAGTTCACTATGGGAAATACTCAGGGAAACTAGGAGATCCTTCATGACGTGGGCCATCTCTGGCTTGATCCCTTTCAGGATGCTTCTCATTCTGGGAACATGCTGCGCTTCTTCTCCTGGACAGTCTCTCCTACTGCAGGACCATGCACTCTCCTTCCATCTCTGAGAAGGCAAGCATACAGGAGTCTGCACACTATGCAATCCAGTAGCCCCTCCAGCAACAAGTGCAGACATCGGGTGATGCCTCCTCACCTTTGGGAGACTTGCCATAATGCAGATACTAGCACTGGTCACACAGCAGTTTTTCAAGCACTCTGCAGAGCACTTTCTTCTTTGGTCATGATGAAGTTGGAACTTGAACAAAGTGCAGTGGTGTGCATCCCTCTGACAACTACCAAATGAGGTTATACCTAACAGGAGTTTTACCTGGTAAAAGCAATATTGGGACGAGGTTTAGCACATAGGCAGCAGTG
Source organism: Calotriton arnoldi (assembly GCA_963921515.1). NCBI lineage: Eukaryota > Metazoa > Chordata > Amphibia > Caudata > Salamandridae > Calotriton > Calotriton arnoldi. The sequence continues at coordinate 240,559 of CAWUFW010016986.1, read as the reverse complement.
TTACAGTGGAATCCAAGAGCAAATACCACCAGTGGTTTTGGTTGAAAAACCTAGAACTGAGAAGTTAAAGTCAACTCTCATGGGTGGGACGACAGTGTCTCAAGGTTAGAGAATAAGTCAACACTGTTTCCAATCCAGGCTTCACAAGGGATGACAAAATAGACTACTGAACTTCACAAGTAAACATCCTTACCTGGAGCTCTTCACCAGCAATGGCAGGACTGCTGACGGGGAGGCTTTTAAGGGGCTGGGTTAAGAGTAGCTCTTACGGCTTATTGCCCAATTTGAATTCTGGACTTTTTTAGGGCCACTTTACTCTAGCTTGTACTCCACCTGCAGGAAATCAGAACCTTTAACTTTCACCCGATATAGAGGAGAGAAAAGGAGATTGCAGATTGGGGAACATTCAGGCTACCTGCAAGAGATGAACACTGACTCTTCATTCTCTCAAGTAGGAATCACCAAGGTAATAAAATGAAGTTATTCTCAAGGGGGGTGATGATGAGTAATCAGGTTACTCACAAGAAATGACCATTGCCTCTCATTTCTCTCAGGACAGGGAAGCCTTTCTGTGAGAAGTTGGACTGGTATATGATGTCCACTAATTAAAGTGGGCACCTTGCACCAGTCTAAACAACCCTTATAGTGATTTAAGAGGTCAAAGATAACCTTAGAAAGCTACCCAAGTGGTAGCTGTGGAGAGCAGCCTTCAGGCTTAGTCTTGAAGGAATGTTAAGCAGCTTGTTTTACCAGAATGCAACCTTATTGTATTGGTTAAATTAAAGGAGAACCACACAGTAGTTATAAAAAATATGTATTTATTATTATAACACACTCTAAATACCCCACAGTATCTGCTACATGCAGATAAATGCAAAGTACACAATACTGTTGCATAGAAACAATCGTAAGTAGCACTAATACACAGTGGGCACCAGAGGGAGACCAAACCATATACTAAAAAAGTGGTATACAAACCACGACTCGAGTCAAGACAGTGTCTAGAGGTTGTAGAATGGCTGGGACCCCAAGGAACAACCCAAGGTGAGTAAGGAGGGACCCCACGGAGGACGGGTGCAGTGTGAGAACACGACCGCGTGCTACGTACAATTCAATGGGAGAGTCGCGGTTGCAGTTTTAAAGTTTAAGGACCTTCCCAGTGGATTACGAGGAAGCACTTTGGATCATAGTAGGTTGAAGAGCCACCCCACCCATGGATACCATAGTACCAGAGTTACTTATCCCAGGGAAGCCGGGTTCATAGGGCTGAAGTGGTGTCGGAAGCCGCTGTCGATCTCAATGGAGGACTTCAAGGAAAGGCCACTGTGGGAAAGAAGAAAAGTGTCTGTTGGAATTCAAAGGTGGATTCGTGATGAAGAGTACCTAAAAGCAGAGGGGACAGAGTCTGGGTCACTCAGGAGTGACCAGGGGCTCAGTAGACGAATGCCCACCGATGTCAGGTGCTTAAGGTGCGTTGAGAAGGTTCTTGACTCTGCAGCCACTGGGACCAGGAGACGTTGAGGATGACCAGGAGCCAGGTACGAGCTTTCCCACAAAGGACGTCGAGTGCCGAGGGGTTGGTGTCCGGTGGGAGCACCAACAAGCCATGGCAGCGGCAACCCATGAAAAAGGACAAGGAAGGTTACGGTCTGGCCCAGCAAGGACCAGGGGACTCACCACAACAAGGGGAGTCAGGGCAGGCCTGGAGCAACCAGAGGAGCCCAGGAAAAGCAATGTTGACCCTCAAGAGGACTCACAGGCCGGACGTACAGGAGTCGCAAGGGGACCTCAAGCAGATTTACAAAGCAACAGCCCACGGAGCACTCAGTGAAAGGAGGCCAAAGTTCTTTGGTGGAAATGTGCCCAGAGGTTGGGGCTATTCATAGCCCAACGCACTTGTTCGTGAAACACCAACAAGCATTTACACTTGTAAAAGTACGCAGTGCACAGGGGTTCCGGTTATGCAGTCCCCACGAGGGATACTGTCATCAGCCATGGTGAGAGCGCAGCTCAACCTCACAAAATATAGGAACCCAACTCCTGTATTGCTGGAGCCTTCGGAGTCTGCAGGAGCTCAGGAGCAGCAGACTGGTCAGTTGCGTTACGGTGCCTGTGAATGCAGTGGACTGACTCCTTCACCCCAAGGGAGATAACTTCAGTTGTCCTTGATGCTCCACAAGTTCTGCACAGAGCCTGTATGGTGCACAGGCACAGATGATGCTTTGGACGGAGAGGGAGACGAAGTTGGGTCCAGTCAAAGTCCAGCAAAGTCCAGAGTGTCCAGACGGTCGAAGGTCAGTGGTTTCTTGTTCAGAATCTTGTCCACATCGAATTTAGAGTCCTACAGCCAGGTAAGCACTTTTGTACCCATGGGAGAGGGTTGGACAGATTCAGGGGCCCCTCCCAGGGGAGGGTCAGAACAGTGGGGAGGATACTCCCCTGTCCTTTGTCCAGTTTCGCGCCAGAGCAGGAGGCAACGGCTCCCAGTACTGGTTTGAACTGGACTATGCACAGGGACACCAAATGTGCCCCTCATGCAGACTTTCGGTCGATGGCAAGAGCACCCACCCAGGCCTAATACACTAAATCCTGTCTGGGAGGTGGTCACACCTCCCTGTGACAGGATGCCTATTGTTCTGCCTTCCCCTGCTCGAGCTTGGCTCAGCAGCAGGAGGGCAGAAATGTGTCTCTGGTCGTCAGCAACCCTTTTGGGCTGCCCAGGACTAGAAGGCTGGTACCAGGAACACCAGGGACCTCACAAAGCTCGTTTCTGAGGGGTGGAATCATACCTCCCACACCGGTTACCGGTATGGGGGTATGATTCCACAATGTTTGATACCAAACACGATAGGGTTACTTTCAGCCGTTTTAGAGTTGGTCATCAAGCAGTCGTATAATGCCACTGTATATGTCGTAAATGGCTGCAGCACTAACAACCTGGGAGAATGGACTCCATAGGCTGCAGGGGTGTCCTGCTCATGCAGTGGCACCCTCTCACTTAGAACCAAGCACTCTGCCTTCAGGATTGTCAAGGTCTGCTATGGGGTGACTTATAGTTTTTAAGTGTAGTAACCCCTAGATATAGTAAACCTATATCTTAAGTAAGTGGTGCATACACCAACTTACACAGGCTGCAATGGCAGGCCTGTAGATCCATTTTGCATGGCCTCTCAAGGTTGGCATAATACATGCTTCAGCCCATGCAAGGCCTCTGGGGTACCTATGCCCTGGGCACATGGGTACCATATACTAGGGTCTGACAAGGGTACCCCAGTATCCAATCTGGAGTGTACCTAAGTACATGACATAACATTTTAGGGAGAAAGCAGATAGACTTGGGTCCTGATTAGCAGGATCCCAGTCAGACTAGTCAAAAACAGTGTAACATCAAGCAAAAAGTGGGGGTAACTATAAGAAGCAGATCCTACTTTCTTACACAACCTCCCCCCCCCAAACGTAAGGAGATGAGACTTACCTTGCCCAGTTGAGTCTTCATTTTCTAAGTGGAAATATCTGGAGAGTCCATCTCCATTGGCATGGTTACTCCCAGGTCTATGTTCCACTGTATAGGCCATCCCCTTCATGGAAATGGACCACCTCAAAAGTTTGGGGTTTTCACCCTTCATTTGTTTTAGCCATAGGAGGGGCTTATGGTCTGTCTGAACAATGAAGTGAGTGCTAAACAAGTATGGCCTCAGCTTTTCCAGGGCCCAGACCACAGCAAAGACTTCCCTCTCTATAGCTGACCAACATTTCTCTCTGGGGGTCAACCTTCTGCTGATAAAAGCTACTGGTTGATCCTGACCCTCTGCATTAAGTTGTGACAACACAGCCCCTACCCCCAACTCAGATTCTTCTGTTTGGACAATAAATTGCTTGGAGTAGTTAGGACTTTGCAGAATGGGAGCAGTGCACATGGCCTGCTTGAGATCATCAAATGCCTTCTGACAGCTAACTGTCCACTCAACCTTCTTGGGCATTCTTGTTGATGTGAGATCATTTAAGGGAGTCACTATAGACCCATATCCTTTAACAAATCTCCTGTAATTCCCAGTCAGGCCCAAGAAAGCTCTGTCCTGAATCTGGGTAGTTGGAGCAACCCAGTCCATGATGGTCTGGATTTTGCTCTGTAATGGTTGAACCTGGCCTCCACCCACAAGGTGGCCCAGGTAGACAACGTTACTCTGACCTATCTGGCACTTAGTAGTCTTGATAGTGAGGCCTGCCTTTTGCAGAGCCTCCAAAACAATCTTTAGGTGGACCTGGTGATCCTCCCAGGTGGAGCTAAAGATAGCTATATCATCAAGATATGCTGCACTATAGGCTTCCAGGCCTGTGAGGACTTTGTTCACCAACCTTTGGAATGAGGCAGGTGCATTCTTCAAACCAAAGGGCATTACAATAAATTGAAAATGCCCACTAGGGGTTGAAAACGCTGTTTTTGGTTTGGCATCCTCAGCTAGTCTGATTTGCCAATATCCAGCAGTGAGGTCAAATGTACTTAGATACTTGGCTGAGGCCAAAGTATCAAAAAGCTCATCTGCCCTAGGAATAGGATGAGCATCAGTCCTAGTGACTGCATTGAGTCCCCTGTAATCCACACAAAACCTCATCTCTCTCGTACCACCCTGGGTGTGAGGTTTAGGTGCCAGGACTACTGGGCTAGCCCAAGGGGTATCTGAAGGCTCAATCACTCCCAATTCCAGCATCTTTTGGACCTCTGTCCTTTTTTTAAATTATTTTTTTTATTAAAAATCCACAGTATCAAAAATACAAATGTACAGATATCTTTAAATCAGAGCACAGTAACAATTCAATCCATTCCCCTGTGCGAACATCAATATCAGTCCATCATATGCTCAATCAATGCCCCCCCAAAAAAAATATCGAAAATAAATACGTGCAAACAAATCTTAAATCAGAGCACAATAGCAATTCAAATCCATTCCCCGTGCGAATATTAATGTCAGCCCATCATATGATCAATCATTGCCTACCACACATAAAGACCAACTTTTCGCTTTCTGGGCCCTTTAACAGAATACAGACTAAACTCCAGATTGAAGGTACTGTAAAATCTGGCACGCCACATTTTGAAAGATGGTGCATCAGGCTGCAACCAAGTGGACGCTGTACATAACCGCGCTACTGCCATGGCAATAAAAATTAAATAATGAAATTTATGCATCGGCATACCATGGCGTAGATTTTCCCCAATCCCTTGCAACATCATGGAGGCCGAAATTTTTATAGACACTCCAGTGACCTCTGATAAAAACCTTTCTATATATCCTATAAAAGGAGTAAAATTAGCACAAAAATAGAATATATGGAGGATATCAGCATTGTCTGCACCACACCGAAAACATTTCCCATCATTTCCTCCCCCCCCCATTTCATCATCTTCGCAGGGGTGTGGTACAGATTGAACAATGTTTTATAGTGCTGGGCTTTTAAGTTAGCTGCAAGGAGAATTTTCCTTGCAATATCAATCAACTTCTCTAGAGACACAGACTGTTCTCCCAGCCAATTTACCCATTTAGAATTATGCTTGTCTAAATCATCCATCCTAGAAGCTAACAATACCTTATAAAGAGACCCTATCTTTTCCTGACGTCTGATAGCTTCTACTATCTTGTGCGGTGTCATCATAGTTGACTGTTTACCTAAGAAATCCCGTATTTGTAAGAATTTGAAAAATTGAGTTTTGGGTAAATGGTATTTATCCGCCAAACTTGAAAAAGAAGGGCCCGATTCACAGAACTAACTTAAGACAAAATCCTAAACTTACTACCATTTTGGTATTCACAGAAGGCACTTACTCATTTTGGTATTCACAGAAGGCACTTACTTACTCATTTTGAGTAACTTACTCATTTTGTGTAACTTACTCATTTTGGTATTCACAGAAGGCACTTACTCATTGATGAGTAAGTGCCTTCTGTGAATACTAAAATGAGTAACTACTCATTTTGAGTAACTTACTCATTTTGTGTAACTTACTCATTTTAGTATTCACAGAAGGCACTTACTCATCAATGAGTAAGTGCCTTCTGTGAATACCAAAATGAGTAAGTTACAAAAATGAGTAAATTACTCAAAATGAGTAAGTTACTCAAAATGAGTAAGTAAGTGCCTTCTGTGAATACCAAAATGAGTAAGTGCCTTCTGTGAATACCAAAATGGTAGTAAGTTTAGGATTTGGCTTAAGTTAGTTCTGTGAATCAGGCCCATTGAGCATAACCCCCCAGCCTGATAAAAATCACCAATTAGGGTGATGCCCTTGAGTCTCCAATTACCTACCACGTGATCCCAGAAAATCGATGGAAGTAGCCATACAGCGGAGGTAGGTGTATAAAATGATAGCCCTGGAATCTGCAAGTTTTTCCGCACTATATTCCAGACTTTAAAAACTGAACCCAAAGTTTTAAAGCGGGTTCTTTTATAGTAAATACCATCTATTCTTTTAACCCCTTCGCTGCTAGGCCTTTCCCCCCCCCCCCCCTGTGCTAAGCCTTTTTTGGCTATTTGAGGTAGTTCGCGCTTAGGCCCCTGTAACTTTTTGACCACATAAGGTATCCACGCCAAATTTGCGTCCTTTTTTCCAACATCATGGGGATTCTAAAGATACCCAGGGATTGTGAATTCCCCTGGAGGGGACTCAGAAATTAGCCAAAATACAGCTAAATTTAGTTTTTTTGGGGATAAATGCGAACAAAGGGCTACAGATGAAAGCGTCTGGTTTTTTCCCTGCAAATGGTATCAAAAAAGGGGTTGTGGTGCTGAAATCACCATCTTCCCAGATTCCAGGGATAAGCAGACTTTTGTCAGAAAACCAAAAATTTTTACACAGTTTTGGCATTTTTCTGGGACATTGCCTATTTTTGCTATTTTTTGTGCTTTCAACCTCCTTCCAGTTAATGGTAGAAATGAGTATGAATGCAATTATGGATCCAGGAAAGCTATACATTTTGGAAAAGTAGACAAAATTCTGAATTCAGCAAGGGGTCATTTGTGTAGATCCTTCAAGGTTTCTTTATAGAAACTAACAGTTAAATATAGGAAAAATTGAAAATTAGTTGAAAAAAACAGCCTTTTCTGTCAACGTTTTCACATGTAACTTCTTCTAATTATGACACCTCTTTAAAATCCATATACCGTTACATCCGCTGGACCTTCCTGGTTGTGGGGATATATAGGACTTGTAGGTTCACCAAGAACCTGACGAACCCAGAGCCAAAAACTGAGCAGCAACTTGCAATGGTTTTTTATTATGTACTGGGTATATAGCAATTATTCTGGGAAAATGTGTACATGGAAAAATCGGTATGAAAGACACCTATATATTTCTGAAATGGGAACAAAATATAGAGTTTAGAAACAGTAGATATTTGCACATTTCCGAAATTGGGAATACTCATACTAGCATGAGATTTATCGATCATTTTTCAAAATTACTTCTTTTTTACACATTGTCTTTCATTTGGAAGGCAGAAATGCATCGAAAGTCAATAGGTAATAACAGTTGCTTTACAAATCTGAATTACCCTAAGTCTCCCGATAAAAATGGTACCTCACTTGTGTGGGTAGGCTTAGTGCCCACGACAGGAAACGGCTCACAACGCAAAGTGAACACACCACATTTTCACAATGAAAAATTACCCTTTTTTTGCAAAGTGCCTAGCTGTAGTTTTTTAACCCTAGCTCTGCCGGCACCTAGGGAAACCTAGCAAACCTATATATTTTTGAAAACTAGACACCCAGGGGAATCCAGGATGGGGTGACTTGACTGGCTCACACCAGGTTCTGTTACCCAGAATCCCTTGCAAACCTAAAAAATTGTCCAAAAAAACACATTTTACTCACATTTCTGTGGTGGAAAGTTCTGGAATCTGCGTGGATCCACACATTTCCACCCACCCCTATTCCCCAAAGTCTTCCGAGAAAAATGGTACCTCACTTGTGTGGGTAGGCCTAGTGCCCGCAACAGGAAACGGCGCAAATCGCAACGTGGACACACCACAATTTCACAGCGAAAAATGACCCTTTTTTGGCAAAGTACCTAGCTGTAGTTTTTGAACCCTAGCTCTGCCGGCACCTAGGGAAACCTAGCAAACCTATACATTTTTCAAAACTAGACACTCAGGGGAATCCAAGATGGGGTGACTTGACTGGCTCACACCAGGTTCTGTTACCCAGAATCCCTTGCAAACCTAAACAATTGACAAAAAAACCACATTTTCCTCACATTTCTGTGGTGGAAAGTTCTGGAATCTGTGTGGATCCACAAATTTCCACCCACCCCGCATTCCCCAAAGTCTTCCAAGAAAAATGGTACCTCACTTGTGTGGGTAGGCCTAGTGGCCGCGACAGCAAACGGCGCAAAACGCAACGTGGACACACCACAATTTCACTGTGAAAAATGACCCTTTTTTGGCAAAGTACCTAGCTGTAGTTTTTTAACCCTAGCTCTGCCGGCACCTAGGGAAACCTAGCAAACCTATACATTTTTGAAAACTAGACACCAAGGGGAATTTAGGATGGGGTGACTTGACTGCCTCTCACCAGGTTCTTTTACCCAGAATTCCTTGCAAACCTAACAAATTGTCAAAAAAAACACAACTTCCTCACATTTCTGTGGTGGAAAGTTTTGGAATCTGCGTGGATCCACAAATTTCCACCCACTTCGCATTCCCCAAAGTATTCCGAGAAAAACGGTACCTCACTTGTGTGGGTAGGCCTAGTGCCCGCAACAGGAAACGGCACAAAACGCAATGTGGACACACCACAATTTCACAGCGAAAAATGACCCTTTTTTGGCACAGTGCCTAGCTGTAGTTTTTTAACCCTAGCTCTGCCGGCACTTAGGGAAACCTAGCAAACCTATACATTTTTGAAAACTAGACACCCAGGAGAATCCAGGATGGGGTGACTTGACTGCCTCTCACCAGGTTCTGTTACCCAGAGTCCCTTGCAAACCTAAAAACTTGTAAAAAAAAAACACATTTTCCTCACATTTCTGTGGTGGAAAGTTCTGGAATCTGCGTAGATCCACAAATTTCCACCCACCACGCGTTCCCCAAAGTCTTCCAAGAAAAACGGTACCTCACTTGTGTGGGTAGGCCTAGTGCCCGCGACAGGAAACGGCGCAAAACGCAACGTGGACACACCACAATTTCACAGTGAAAAATGACCCTTTTTTGGCAAAGTTCCTAGCTGTAGTTTTTGAACCCTAGCTCTGCCAGCACCTAGGGAAACCTAGCAAACCTATACATTTTTGAAAACTAGACACCCAGGGGAATTTAGGATGGGGTGACTTGACTGCCTCTCACCAGGTTCTGTTACCCAGAATTCCTTGCAAACCTAACAAATTGTCAAAAAAAACACATTTTCCTCACATTTCTGTGGTGGAAAGTTCTGGAATCTGCGTGGATCCACAAATTTCTACCCACCCCGCGTTCCCCAAAGTCTTCCGAGAAAAACGGTACCTCACTTGTGTGGGTAGGCCTAGTGCCCGCGACAGGAAATGGCGCAAATCGCAACGTGGACACACCACAATTTCACAGTGAAAAATGACCCTTTTTTGGCAAAGTGCCTAGCTGTAGTTTTTGAACCCTAGCTCTGCCGGCACTTAGGGAAACCTAGCAAACCTATACATTTTTGAAAACTAGACACCCAGGAGAATCCAGGATGGGGTGACTTGACTGCCTCTCACCAGGTTCTGTTACCCAGAATCCCTTGCAAACCTAAAAAATTGTCAAAAAAACCCACATTTTCCTCACATTTCTGTGGTGGAAAGTTCTGGAATCTGCGTAGATCCACAAATTTCCACCCACCCCCGTTCCCCAAAGTCTTCCAAGAAAAACGGTACCTCACTTGTGTGGGTAGGTGTTGGACTTGGCCCTTTTTGCAGGGTCATCCCTAAACTTTTTGCCTTCCTCCTATATTTTTTCTGACCTGTTGTTGGCTGTTTTATGACTCTGGGCACTTTACCACTGCTGATCAGTGCTAAAGTGCATATGCTCTCTGTGATAAATTGTGTTATGGATTAGTGACTCCATGATTGGATGATTGGTTTACTTGTCAGTCCCTAGTACAGTGCACTAAGTGTGCCCAGGGCTTGTAAATCCAATGCTGCTGGTGGGCTTGCAGCACTGGTTGTGCCACCCACAGAAGCGGCTTGTAAAATGTGCCTCAGGCCTGCCATTGCAGAGCCTGTGTGCAGCCTAGGGCTGCCATGTCGACTTGGTGAGTACACCCACTTACCAGTCCCTAAACCTTCCCTTTACTGCATGTTGGTCACCCCTAAAGTAGGCCCTAGGGCAGGGTGCATTGTAAGTATAAGGTAGGACATGCCCTGGTGTGTGTGGCATGTCCTAATAGTGAATTACAGCCATTTTCGTTTTTCACTATTGCAAGGCTACCTGCTCCCCATAGGCCAGAATGGGCAGACTGACTATTACACCTTATAGTCAGAACTGACCCAGGGAACATGGTAGAAAAACTAATTTAGTATGCCTGAACTCAGAATGATAAAATACATATTTTAGTGAAGTTGGTTTTAACATTCTGTGTTTGAAAATACCACTTTTAGAAAGTGGGTATTTTCTTGCCTAAACTTCCAAGCCTGCCTCTGCTAGGTTGTGTATTCCTTGTCTGGAGATTGAGTGGCAGGGGCTTAGGGTGGCTACAGGAGACAGGGTGAGTCAGCAAAGGGCTGAATAGAAAGATCTGTATCCAGAGTGGAGGGAGGAGTTGCACCTAGGTCTGAATAGGGCTGTGCCTGCCTTCCACAATGCTGGCTCCACCTCCTGCCGGGCGGCTGAGCACTCTGCCCCACATTCTGAAAGGAAAGAAGGAAACAGAAAAACAAAGTGCTCCAGGACTGACCAGAACTGGTTTTGGGCTAGGCAGAGGCCTCTCTGCCTTCAGAGAACAAAGAGAAACTGTGTATAAAAAGGGGACCCAGACCCCTAGGAAATTAGATCACTTTGGGAAACAAGAAGAAACCTTTGCTGAGGAGCGGAACCAAGAAGAAACTGAGGAGAAGACTATCCCTAAGCTAGAGGGATCTGCCTGCAGTGGTTGCCTGACTGCCAAAGGAAGGAGAAAGGACTTTGTGTGCACTTTTATTCAACTTGTGAAGGATCTCCAAGGGCTTGAGAAAAGAGCTTGCCTCCTGCTGAAGTCTCAGGGACAACAGACTTCAACCACCAGCTCCCCAAGAATCCTTTGGAAGTGCCTGCTGCTGTTTTGGGCCTTCTGAAGGGACTGCGTGTCGCAAGGAGCTGGAAGCGCGACTCAAGAGGGAGAAGCGTGTCGCCGTCGCAGCCGCTGCCGTCGCATCACGGATATGACGCCGCTGTAGCTGTCGCATTGCACCGCATCTCGAGAAACGTCCCGCAACCCCGAAGAAGCGTGTCGCCGTCGCAGCCGCTGCCGTCGCAACGTAGATGTCGCCGCTGTAGCTGTCGCATTGCACTGCATCAAGAGAAGAGTCTCGCATCGAGGAAGAAGCGTGTCGCCGTCGCAGCCACTGCCGTCGCATCGTAGATGTCGCCGCTGTAGCTGTCGCATTGCACCGCATCGAGAGAAGCGCCTCGCATCCACGGAGAAGCGTGCCGCCGTCGGAGCTGCTGCCGTCGCATCACGAAACAAGGGTGTCGCCGCTGCAGTTGTCGCATCGAGTGGAAGCGTCTCGCAACGTCGGAGAAGAGGGTCGCCGCCAAAGCCGCTGTCGTCGCATCACGGAACAAGGGTGTCGCCGCTGCAGCTGACGCATCGAGTCGTGACTTCTCGCAACATCGGAAAAGCGTGCCGCATCAGGAAGAACTTGACGTCTTTATTTCTTTGCACCAGAACTTTGTCGCATAGCCATCTCTGCAACACTTTCGTTGTAGAAACGTGACGCATCGTAAGGTACATTAACTCAAAGTGTCGCATTTTAAGAACTTAAGAGAACTAAGCTAAACCTACCATTTTAAGTACAGTATTGTGGATTTTTGTCGTTTATGGTCTTGTGTTAAAACTATATAAAGAATACTTATTTTTGATATAAACCTTGTGTGGTGTCCATCTGTAGTGTTGTCACTAGATTACTGTATGTGTTCACAAATGCTTTACACACTGCCTCTGAGATAAGTCTGTCTGCTCGTGCCAAGCTACCAAGGGGGTGAGCAGGGGTTATTTTAGGAGTGTACCCCTTTACCCTGCCTAGAGGCAAGGGTCCCTATTTGTCACAAGTACCTACCTGTGCCAACTAGAGACCCCCAATTCTAACATTGGTGGTCAGCGGTGAGGATTCTGGACTTGCATTTGTGACTCATGTACAGTGATTGGTGAACACTACTAGTGATTGCAGACCAAAACGCGACCACATACTTTTGGTAGATTTTTTTTCTAGGACTTTCCATTTTTAGCCAAGTTCAGCCATCATGAAACCAGCATCCATAGCATCTGTTGATTTTGATTGGGAAGAGGAGAAACTAGAATGCTACAATGCAAGGCAGATGAAGCACTTCTGCAAAATATTTAATGTGGCAATTACCGGGCTCACCAAGAAGGAGGAGTTCTATAAGGCGCTGAGGGCCTGGGTAGAAGCAAGGAAAACCCCTGAGAATGAGGAAGGGGATAATGATGCAGATGTGCAGCTGGAAGGGCCATTGGATCCAGGGGAAAGGAAGGCACCTTCCCCAGCAGGTAGCAGTGTTTCTGCCAAATGTCTGTCCACAGAAGAGCTGGAGGACAGGGAGAGAAATAGGATGCATGAGTTGGAGCTGGCCAAAATGAATGGGCAATTGGAAATTAGGAAATTGGCCCTAGAAGAGAAAAGAATGGATCAGGAGCATGAGTTGAGAATGAAGGAGCTTGATTTAGAGCTCGAGAGGCTGGAGGCCATGAGTGTCTAAGCCCAGCAACAAGAAATTTGGGCGTCTCAGGAAGTGAGCTTTGCTGAGTTGGAGGTGGAGTCCAGCTCAGATGGTGGCAGCAAAATTAAGTTATTCAGTGCTGAGAGAGTAGTGCACACACCCAGAGATGTGGCGCCTGACTTGGAGGGGGTTAACATACACCAGGAGGTTCAAGGACATGAGGTAGCTCCAGTAGTGCGCAGTGTCCCTGAGAGGAATAGGGAAACTGACACAGGGATTCATGGTCCTAGTAGTAGGAGGGACACTCTACTGACTCTAGATGGGAGGTGCAGGGAGAGTGGTTCCCCCACAGTTGAAGTCCTGGTATGTGAGTGTGAAGACCACCCAGAAGAGTGTGGGTTGAGTGACAGAGACAGTCAGATACTGTCTTGCCAATCTCAGAAGAGTGGTGTGGGGTACGCGTGCGAGGCACTGGATGGTGAGGTGAAGGATAGTTTGGTTAACCCCTGTGGGGGACTGTGTGATCCAATTTTGGGAGAGCATATTGTAAGTCCCTGTTTTCCAGATCTATGCCAACACCTGTTGGAGTGTGAGTTCTCTGACCTCAGGGAGCTCACATTGGAGGCAGACCTTTTGGTGGATTCCAGAGGGTCTGAAGAGGCATTGGAGAGTGACCCTAAGAGGACTGGCTCAGGTGTCTTCCAACCCAGAGTGGTGGGAGAGGTTCAGTGTAGCCCAGCTAGGTCCCGTGGTAATGGGAGGGGTGTAGGGACTCACGTCCTGTCTCAGTGGAGAAGGAGTGAGTGTGAGGCTGCGTGTCCCAAGGTGCCCGAAACCCAGTCTCAGAGCCTGGATGGTTCTTTAAGGGAACACCAGGTAGGGAGCCTAGGATGTCCTGATGGGCCGCCTGTTGAGGAGGATCTCCTAGTGTCTAGAGAACCTGGAGCGTCTGTAAATGGAGCTCCAGTGTTTCTGGTATCTGGCAGTGCCGCTCCACTTGGGAGGGTGCAGAAGTCCAGAGTGAGGGGTGAGAGGGGGAGAGAGTCCCCAGTGGAAGAACCAGTGGGTCAGGGACCAGCCAGAAGGGCTGAGTCACCAATGAATGACCATGGTGACACCACTTCTGTCCTGGGGTATCTTCACGTGCTGTCAGATGGACAGGGGTCGGGAGATCTGCGCCAGGCAGACTGTCACACAACACCTGAGAGATGTGTTACCCTCTGGGGGGGCATGCGTGCTCCCCAGGAAGTCCTGGTGCGCCAGGCAGATTCTTACATGACTCTAGAGGAGTGTGTTTTCCTTGGGGGGGGTTGGTGTACCCTCCCGGAAGTCCTGGGTTGCCAGGCACAGGTCCAGCCTATGGGTACAGACCCTGGGTTGGAGGGCCAGGTTCAGGGTGTCCCCCCTGACCTGGAGGAAGGGGCAGCTGCTAACAGTGCCCCTACCAGTTTGTCTTCTGGGGGCACCGCTCCAGGTGGGAGGGTGCAGGACCCCAGTAAGGGGGCGGGGAGAGGACAGCCTCACCCCTGGCCTCTGCCCAGTCTAAGGGTACAGACCCTATGCTGGGATCCCAGTTGCAGGATAGAACCCCTGAACTGGTGGGCGAATTGTGCAGGACACCTGCCACAGGTGCCCTGACAATTCTGGAAGGTGGTACTGCTCCTGATGGGAGGGGGCAGTACTCTGGAAGGGGGTGCAGAGGGAGGGAGTCCTCGCCTCTGACCCCGGTTCAACTGGAGGGTTTAGACCCTAGAGTGGAGGACCAGGTTCAGGGTGTCCCCCCTGACCTGGACGCCCAGTTGCAGGATAGAACCCCTGAACTGGTGGGCGAATTGTGCAGGACACCGGCCACAGATACCCTGACAATTCTGGAAGGGGGTACCGCTCCAGGTGGGAGGGTTCAGAGCCCCAAGGAGGAGGACCGGGTGTGGGAAAGCCCACCCCAGTCTCCAGTCCAGCCGCCGGGTACAGGCACGGGGCTGGTAGATCAGTGTCAGGATGTCATACCTGACCTGACAGGAGGGAGAATGGACAAAGGGTGCCAAGCACCTGGGGCTACTGCCCCCCGCTCTCTGACGCCACAGAGGTTTGAGAGCCCTGAGAGGCATAAGGCCTGGGTCTCATCCCTGACCACTGTCAGTGGCCACTGTGGCTTGCTTTCTGTCTGTTGGGACACACCTGTGAGCAAGTTAAGGTTAGGTGCTGCACAGATGGTGTCCACAGGTGAGGAGAAGGGTTCCCCATGGATTAGCTTGGTGGACCCTGAGAGTATGGACAGAGGGATTCCAATAGGTTCAGATTGGCGTAGAACTGGAGTATGCCCCTGCTGTTGTGGGCCAAGGTCCAGGTTCTATCGCCCAAAGCAGGGAAGCCAATCAGGGTAGTGATTGGTCTCCCCTGCGTTGTTGGCTGGAAGGGGGTTGTGTTGGACTTGGCCCTTTTTGCAGGGTCATCCCTAAACTTTTTGCCTTCCTCCTATATTTTTTCTGACCTGTTGTTGGCTGTTTTATGACTCTGGGCACTTTACCACTGCTGATCAGTGCTAAAGTGCATATGCTCTCTGTGATAAATTGTGTGATGGATTAGTGACTCCATGATTGGATGATTGGTTTACTTGTCAGTCCCTAGTACAGTGCACTGAGTGTGCCCAGGGCTTGTAAATACAATGCCGCTGGTGGGCTTGCAGCACTGGTTGTGCCACCCACAGAAGCGGCTTGTAAAATGTGCCTCAGGCCTGCCATTGCAGAGCCTGTGTGCAGCCTAGGGCTGCCATGTTGACTTGGTGAGTACACCCACTTACCAGTCCCTAAACCTTCCCTTTACTGCATGTTGGTCACCCCTAAAGTAGGCCGTAGGGCAGGGTGCATTGTAAGTATAAGGTAGGACATGCCCTGGTGTGTGTGGCATGTCCTAATAGTGAATTACAGCCATGTTCGTTTTTCACTATTGCAAGGCTACCTGCTCCCCATAGGCCAGAATGGGCAGACTGACTATTACACCTTATAGTCAGAACTGACCCAGGGAACATGGTAGAAAAACTAATTTAGTATGCCTGAACTCAGAATGATAAAATACATCTTTTAGTGAAGTTGGTTTTAACATTCTGTGTTTGAAAATAACACTTTTAGAAAGTGGGTATTTTATTGCCTAAACTTCCAAGCCTGCCTCTGCTAGGTTGTGTATTCCTTGTCTGGAGATTGAGTGACAGGGGCTGGGGGTGGCTACAGGAGACAGGGTGAGTCAGCACAGGGCTGAATAGAAAGATCTGCTTCCAGAGTGGAGGGAGGAGTTGCACCTGGGTCTGAATAGGGCTGTGCCTGCCTTCCACAATGCTGGCTCCACCTCCTGCCGGGCGCCTGAGCACTCTGCCCCACATTCTGAAAGGAAAGAAGGAGTCAGAAAAACAAAGTGCTCCAGGACTGAAAAGAACTGGTTTTGGGCTAGGCAGAGGCCTCTCTGCCTTCAGAGAACAAAGAGAAACTGTGTATAAAAAGGGGACCCAGACCCCTAGGAAATTAGATCACTTTGGGAAACAAGAAGAAACCTTTGCTGAGGAGCGGAACCAAGAAGAAACTGAGGAGAAGACTATCCCTAAGCTAGAGGGATCTGCCTGCAGTGGTTGCCTGACTGCCAAAGGAAGGAGAAAGGACTTTGTGTGCACTTTTATTCAACTTGTGAAGGATCTCCAAGGGCTTGAGAAAAGAGCTTGCCTCCTGCTGAAGTCTCAGGGACAACAGACTTCAACCACCAGCTCCCCAAGAATCCTTTGGAAGTGCCTGCTGCTGTTTTGGGCCTTCTGAAGGGACTGCGTGTCGCAAGGAGCTGGAAGCGCGACTCAAGAGGGAGAAGCGTGTCGCCGTCGCAGCCGCTGCCGTCGCATCACGGAGATGACCCCGCTATAGCTGTCGCATTGCACCGCATCTCGAGAAACGTCCCGCAACCCCGAAGAAGCGTGTCGCCGTCGCAGCCGCTGCCGTCGCATCGTAGATGTCGCCGCTGTAGCTGTCGCATTGCACTGCATCAAGAGAAGAGTCTCGCATCGAGGAAGAAGCGTGTCGCCATCGCAGCCGCTGCCGTCGCATCGTAGATGTCGCCGCTGTAGCTGTCGCATTGCATCGCATCGAGAGAATCGCCTCGCATCCACGGAGAAGCGTGCCGCCGTCAGAGCTGCTGCCGTCGCATCACGAAACAAGGGTGTCGCCGCTGCAGTTGTCGCATCGAGCGGAAGCGTCTCGCAACGTCGGAGAAGAGGGTCGCCGCCAAAGCCGCTGTCGTCGCATCACGGAACAAGGGTGTCGCCGCTGCAGCTGACGCATCGAGTCGAGACTTCTCGCAACATCGGAAAAGCATGCCGCATCAGGAAGAACTTGACGTCTTTATTTCTTTGCACCAGAACTTTGTCGCATATCCATCTCTGCAACACTTTCGTTGTAGAAACGTTCCGCATCGTAAGGTACATTGACTCAAAGTGTCGCATTTTAAGGACTTAAGAGAACTAAGCTAAACCTACCATTTTAAGTACAGTATTGTGGATTTTTGTCGTTTATGGTCTTGTGTTAAAACTATATAAAGAATACTTATTTTTGATATA
This sequence comes from Calotriton arnoldi, assembly GCA_963921515.1. NCBI lineage: Eukaryota > Metazoa > Chordata > Amphibia > Caudata > Salamandridae > Calotriton > Calotriton arnoldi. The sequence goes on along the minus strand of CAWUFW010016986.1, from coordinate 223,099 downwards.
AACCTTGTGTGGTGTCCATCTGTAGTGTTGTCACTAGATTACTGTATGTGTTCACAAATGCTTTACACACTGCCTCTGAGATAAGCCTATCTGCTCGTGCCAAGCAGGGGGTGAGCAGGGGATATTTTAGGAATGTACCCCTTTACCCTGACTAGAGGCAAGGGTCCCTATTTGTCACAAGTACCTACCTGTGCCAACTAGAGACCCCCAATTCTAACAGTAGGCCTAGTGCCCACGACAGGAAATGGCGCAAAACGCAACGTGGACACACCACAATTTCACAGTGAAAAAATGACCCTTTTTTGGCAAAGTGCCTAGCTGTAGTTTTTGAACCCTAGCTCTGCCAGCACCTAGGGAAACCTAGCAAACCTATACATTTTTCAAAACTAGACACCCCGGGGAATCCAGGATGGGGTGACTTGACTGCCTCTCACTGGGTTCTGTTACCCAGAATCCCTTGCAAACCTAAAAACTTGTCAAAAAAAACACATTTTCCTCACATTTCTGTGGTGGAAAGTTCTGGAATCTGCGTGGATCCACAAATTTCCACCCACCCCGCGTTCCCCAAAGTCTTCCGAGAAAAATGGTACCACACTCTTGTGGGTAGGCCTAGTGCCCGCGACAGGAAATGGCGCAAAACGCAACATGGACACACCACAATTTCACAGTGAAAAATGACCCTTTTTTGGCAAAGTGCCTAGGTGTAGTTTTTGAACCCTAGCTCTGCCGGCACCTAGGGAAACCTAGCAAACCTATAAATTTTTGAAAACTAGACACCCAGGGGAATACAGGATGGGGTGACTTGACTGCCTCTCACCAGGTTCTGTTACCCAGAATCCCTTGCAAACCTAAAAAATTGTCAAAAAAAACACATTTTCCTCACATTTCTGTGGTGAAAAGTTCTGGAATCTGCGTGGATCCACAAATTTCCACTCACCCCGCGTTCCTAAAAAGTCTTCCGAGAAAAATGGTACCTCACTTGCATGGGTGAGTCAAGGACCCGTGAGAGGCAAGGGCCCAAAACCTATTGAGGCGACATCAAAATTACCTATCACAAACCAACCTGGTTTTGTAAGGGGGGTCCCATGAGTTTTTAGCCCTGGGCTCGGCGACCATGTAGGGAAACCTACCAAACCCACACATTTCTGGAAACTAGACACCCGGGGGAGTCCAGCGAGGTATGGCTTGCGTGGGTCCCCTAATGTTTTCCTACCCACAATCCCCTGCAAACCTCAAATATAGCTTAAAAAATCACTTTTTTTCTGAAATTTCTGTGTGGGAAAGTTCTGGAATCTACGTCGATCCACAAATTTCCTCTCACCCAGCATTCCCCAAGGTCTCCCGATAGAAATGATACCTCACTCGCGTGGGTGGGTCAAGTACCCACGACCCGCAAGGGCCCAAAACCTATTGAGGCGACATCAAAATTACCTATCACAAAACAACCTGGTTTTGCAAGGGGTGTCCCATGAATTTTTGGCCCCGGACTTGGCGGCCATCTAGGAAAACCTACCACAACCACACATTTCTGAAAACTAGACACCCGGGGGAGTCCAGCGAGGTATGGCTTGCGTGGGTCCCCTAACATTTTCCTACCCAGAATCCCCTGCAAACCTCAAAATGTAGCTGAAAAAAATCACTTTTTTCTCAAATTTCTGTGTGGAAAAGTTCTGGAATCTACGTGGATACACAAATTTCCTACCACCCAGTGTTCGCCCAGGTCTCCCGATAAAAATGGTACCTCACACGCGTGGGTGGGTCAAGTACCCGCGACAGGCAAGGGCCCAAAACCTATTGAGGTGACATCAAAATTACCTATCACAAAACAACCTGGTTTTGCAAGGGGGGTCCCATGAGTTTTTGGCCCCGGGCTCGGCGGCCATCTAGGGAAACCTACCAAACCGACACATTTCTGAAAACTAGACACCCGAGGGAGTCCAGCGATGTATGGCTTGTGTGGGTCCCCCAATGTTTTACTACCCAGAATCCCCTGCAAACCTCAAATTTAGCTGAAAAAATCACTGTTTTCTCAAATTTCTGTGTGGGAAACTTCTGGAATCTCTGTGGATCCACAAATTTCCTTCCACCCAGCGTCCCCCCCAGTCTCCCGATAAAAATGGTACCTCACTTGTGTGGGTAGGCAAAGTGGCTGAAACAGGATATGGCCCAAATCGTATTGTGGAGACTTCAAGATTACCTATAACAAAACTACCTGGTTTTGGGGGCCACCTGGTTTTGGCCCCGGGCTCGCCGCCATCTAGGGAAACCTACCAAATCCACACGTTTCTGAAAACTAGACACCCTGGGAGTCCAATGAGGTATGGCTTGCGTGGATCCCCCAACGCTTCCTACCCAGAATCCCCTGCAAACCTCAAATTTAGCTGAAAAAAACACATTTTCCACATATGTTTGAGTGGAATCACCGTGCTGGCACAAATGTCCTACCACCCAGCATTCCCCTTGTTCTCCCGAGTAAAATGATACCTCACTTGTGTGGGTGTCCAAAGCAGAATTGGCTAAAAACGTATTTAAAAAAAAATATAGCGCATAGAATTCTCGGTGCTATACTCTAAATCCCTATGTTTAGGGCTCTTCCTAGCCACAGGCCTTTGGCCCACCCACACAAGTGAGGTATCATTTTACTCAGGAGAACAAGGGGAACGCTGGGTGGTAGGACATTTGTGCCGGTACGGTGATTCCACGAACAAATGTATGGAAAAAGTGATTTTTTCAGCTAAATTTGAGGTTTGCAGTGGATTCTGGGGAGGAAAACGTTGGGGGTCCCATGCAAGCCATACCTCGCTGGACTCCCCCGGGTGTCTAGTTTTCAGAAATGTTTGGGTTTGGTAGTTTTCCAAGATGGCCGCCGAGCCCGGGGACAAAAACCCAGGTGACCCCCCTTGCAAAACCAGGTTGTTTTGTGAAAGGTAATTTTGATGTCGCCTCAATAGGTTTTGGGCCCTTGCCTGTTGCGGGTACTTGACCCACCCACGTGGGTGAGGTATCATTTTTATCGGGAGACCTGGGGGAACGCTGGGTGGGAGGAAATTTGTGGATCCACGTAGATTCCAGAACTTTCCCACACAGAAATTTGAGAAAAAAAGTGATTTTTTCAGCTAAATTTGAGGTTTGCAGGGGATTGTGGGTAGGGAAACGTTAGGGGACCCACGCAAGCCATACCTCTCTAGACTCCCCCGTGTGTCTAGTTTTCAGAAATGTATGGGTTTGGTAAGTTTCCCTAGATGGCCGCCGAGCACGGGGCCAAAAACGCATGGGACCCCCCTTGCAAAACCAGGTTGTTTTTTGATAGGAAATTTTGATGTTGCCTCAATAGGTTTTGGGCCCTTACCTGTCATGGGTACTTGACCAACCCACATGAGTGAGGTATCATTTTTATCAGGAGACCTGGGGAAAAGCTGGGTGGGAGGAAATTCGTGGATCCACGTAGATTCCAGAACTTTCCCACACAGAAATTTGAGAAGAAAGTGATTTTTTCAGCTAAATTTGAGGTTTGCAGGGGGTTCTGGGTAGGAAAACGTTGGAGGACCCACACAAGCCATACCTCGCTGGACTCCCCCGGGTGTCTAGTTTTCAGAAATGTGTGGGTTTGGTAGGTTTCCCTAGATGGCCGCCAAGCCCGGGGCCAAAAACTCATGGGACCCCCCTTGCAAAACCAGGTTGTTTTGTGATAGGTAATTTTGATGTCGCCTCAATAGGTTTTGGGCCCTTGCCTGTCGCGGGCACTCGGCCTACCCATGCAAGTGAGGTACCATTTTTCTCGGAAGACTTTGGGGAACGCGGGGTGGGTGGAATTTTGTGGACCCACGCAGATTCCAGAACTTTCCACCACAGAAATGTGAGGAAAATGTATTTTTTTGGACACATTTTTAGATTTGCAAGGGATTCTGGGTAACAGAACCTGGAGAGAGCCAGTCAAGTCACCCCATCCTGGATTCCCCTGGGTGTCTAGTTTTCAAAAATGAATAGGTTTGCTAGGTTTCCCTAGGTGTCGGCAGAGCTAGGGTTCAAAATCTACAGCTAGACACTTTGCAAAAAAAGGGTCAGTTTTCACTGTGAAAATGTGGTGTGTCCACGTTGCGTTTTGGGCCATTTCCTGCCGCGGGCACTAGGCCTACCCATGCAAGTGAGGTACCATTTTTCTCAGAAGACTTTGGAGAATGCGGGGTTTGTGGAATTTTGTGGATCCACACAGATTCCAGAACTTTCTACCACAGAAATGTGAGTAAAATGTGTCTTTTTAAAATACATTTTTAGATTTGCAAGGGATTGTGGGTAACAGAACCTGGTGAGATCCAGTCAAGTCACCCCATCCTGGATTCCCCTCGGTGTCTAGTCTTCAAAAATGTACAGGTTTGCTAGGTTTCCCTACGTGCCAGCTGCACTAGGGCCCAAAATCCACAGGTAGGCACATTGCTAAAAAAAGTCGGAGCCTAGTGGGCTTTCTGCCGCCCTGGGGGGGAATCGGGGGAGGGGGGTTCATCCCGATATGCCCCCAAGGGGGGCAGAAAGACTGTAGATATTTTTTGTGGGGGTGGGGGCATTGGTATGACCATTTTGGGCAGCCCCCACCCCCACGCATAAAAAAAGCCTGCATAATCGCTGGGCCTAGTGGGCTTTATGCCCCCTCCGGGGGGCAGATCAGGGGCCACTGCCCCCATCTGCCCTCCCGGGGGGGCAGAAAGACTGGAATTTCTCTGGGGGTGGGGTGGGGGTATTGTCTTGCCCATTTTGGGCAGCCCCTAGCCCTACACGAATAAAACAAAAAAATCCATGGTTTCTAGTGGGCTTTCTGCGCCCCCCGGGGGGGCCAGATTGCAGGCTACAGCTCCCATCTGCCTCCCGGGGGGGGAAAAATACTGTCATTTTTGTGGGGTGGGGATGGGGGCATTGGCGTGCCCATTTCGGGCAGCCCGCACCCTGAGAAAAATTGCGCAAAAAAATCCCTTGTGTTTAGTGGCTACTGCCCCCATCTGCCCCCCAGGGGGGGCAGAAAGGCTGTAATGGTGGCGGGGGGTGGTGGCATTGGCGTGCCCATTTCGGGCAGCTCCCACCCTAAAAACAAATGTGCAAAACAAATCCCTGGCGTCAAGTGGGCTTTCTGCCCCCCTGGGGGGCAGATTGGGGGCTACTGCCCCATCTGCCCCCCGGGGGGGCAGAAAGGCTGTAATGGTGGCGGGGGGTGGGGGCATTGGCATGCCCGTTTTGGGCAGCCCCCACCCTAAAACAAATTGTGCAAAATAAAATCCCTGGCATTTAGTGGGTTTTCTGCCCCCCCGGGGGGGCAGATTGGGGGTTACTGCCCCATCTTCCCCCCAGCCTCCACCCTAAATAAAATTGTGCAAAACAAATCCCTGGCGTCAAGTGGGCTTTCTGCCCTCCTTTGGCGATCCCCAAGCAGGGATCCACTGGGGAGGGGTACCATTGGAAAGGGGAGATTCTCCCCTTTCCAACGATACCTCTCCCGTCTTTCTACATGCTCAGGGGGCTGAGATAGCCCCCTGAGCACATAGAAAGTGAAACTGAAATGAGCCTAAATGCTCATTTCAGGTTCGGTTTCACTGAAATGACGTCTGCGCGAACCGTGCCGATCGCCATTTCAGGGAAACCAGGGGGGGGCCTCGGGAGCTAGGGAAGCTCTTCCCCAGCTCCCGAGGCTCTTTTGGTGTAAAGGGAATCCCTCTGGTGCCTGCACCAGAGGGATTTCCGGGGCGATGTGTCATGACGGCCTGGAGCCGTCATGAGCACACGCCCACCGTGTATCATGACGGCTCCAGGCCGTCATGAGCACGGAAAGGGTTAAACAGACAATTTTTAACCTCGGTCCCCAAGACCATCTGATATATTGAAGGGGCCTCGGCTAGATTATTCACTTCTTCTCCGGTCAGTAATATAAGTATATTCGATAAAATATACGCATAATAATAGAGTGCAAAGTCGGGAACCGACCATCCACATCTATCCCAAGGTAGAGTCATGAAGCGGACAGCTCTACGTGATTTCCCTGGGGCCCACAGGAATATGGCACACAATGATTGTAAATATTGAAGTTGTCCACTGGATAATTCCAACGGAACCGCTCTAAAAAAGTACAGAACCCTAGGCAATATATTCATTTTAAGGACATTAGATCTGCCTACCAAGGAAAGATGTAAACAGTCCCATCTCTCTAATGATTGTTTAACATTGCCAATAATAGCAACCCAATTAACCTCAACCTACTCTTTTAGACAGACCCGAATCTTAATGCCCAAATAAGTAACTTCCTTGACCGCTCTGGAATCATTAACCAAAATTTGGTTCGTACAGAGAATCTTTGTTTTTGACGTGTTCAGCTTGTAACCTGAAACAGAGCCAAACTCATGTGCCAAAGATTCAATTTCAGGTAAAGCCGCGACAGGATCAGATGTTACAATCGCAATGTCATCGGCGTAAGTCAGAACACAAAAACAATCCTGCCGAACAACAAAAGGTTTAATCTGGTCACTCCGCTCCAACATGTTTAAAAAGGGGTTAATGTACAGAGCGAACAAGAGCGGGGAACAAGGACACCCCTGCCGTGTACCTCTAGAGATCTGTACTGCTTCAGATGCAAGCCCCATTGAGCATATCTTGGCCACGGGAGATCGATATAAAACCCGTAAAGCCTGAATATACCCCTGGCCAAACCCCATCTGCTGTAGAACCCCCCAAAGGAAGTCCCACGCGACACAATCAAATGCCTTTTCGGCGTCAATCAAGATCAATCCTAGGTCCCTAGACTCAACCTGCGCGATATCAAATAGGGTCACTACCCTACTAATATGGTTCACTGTCCCCCTACCGGGTATAAAACCGTGTTGTCTTAAAGAGACTAGGGGGGAAATATTTCTAGCCAATCGATTCGCAAGAATTTGGGCGTAGATCTTCCCGTCACAGTTAACAAGAGAAATCGGGCAATAGGACCCCGGCAGGTCAGATGGTTTGTCCTTCTTCTTAAATTTTATGATATTAGCCTCATCCCAAGATCGCAGCGCGCCCCCAGTTTGCGCTGCTTGAAAGACAGCAAGCATATCCATTTTGAAATCTTGAAAAAAGGTCTTATAGACCTCCGAGGGAAGCTTATCCGGGCCAGCCGCTTTTCCGATCGCCATACTATTGATAGCCTGTTCTAATTCATCAATAGTAATAGGGCTGTCCAGCATCTCGGCTTCCTCCTGATCCAACCGCTCCAATAATAAATTTCGCAGCCCCAAATCCTTTGGGTGTTGCCCCGTATCTTGCTCTGTATACAGTTCTGTAAAGAAGCCATAAAAAATCTTAAGGATCTCCTGAGGATCATGTACTATATTAGCCAGAGCATTCTTCATACCATCTATTCTCTGTGCAGCCTCCTTTGAGCGTAGTTTCTGAACCAGGCAGCACCCTGTGGCCTCCCCATACTCATAGCAACCCTTTTTGTATATTTGATATTTTAGCGTGATTTCCTTGCTCCATAACAAATTAATATCGGCTTTGCATCTGGCCACACTGGTTTGCAGATCAGTAATACTATTACCAGCCGAAATCCCCCCTGCCAGATTCTCTTCTGCTACTTTGAGTTTATTATATAATTCCTGAACTACTAGTTTCGCTTGCTTTTGTTTATGTAGTCCATAGCTCAGGACTTCCCCTCTAAAACAAGCTTTAAGTGTATCCCAGACAACCCCACGTGACGTGGAGTGCCGATTGATTTGGAGGAAGTCCTTTATCCAACCCTTCATGTGGTCAATAAAAATATTATCCAAAAGGAGTTTCCTATCAAAAGTAAAACCCCTTGGAGCTATACATGTACCAAGTGCGGGAAATATCCAATACTACTGGCGCATGATCGGAAGTGATTCTCGGAAAAACTTGTATCTTAATTCCTGTAAATAGTAAAGGAGATCAAAAAATAATCAAGCCGTACTAGCTTGCTATGAGGGTGAGAATAGAATGTAAACCCCGGATCTTGCATTTGGAAAGTGCCCCATACATCCATCAGGCCATGATCAGACAATAGATGATATAATACCTTAAAAACCCTAGGTTTCCTACCTTTATAATTCTGAATACCAGATTGGAGTTCTTTCCCACTCAAATTAATATTAAAATCCCCGCACAGCACAAGTGGAGTGGGCCTTAGTGCAAGTTCCAAATTAAATTGCTCAAGAACGAGGGCCTCATCGAGATTGGAGCCCTATAAAAAGTGCACAGCGTGAATTTCACTCCCCCCAAAATACATTGCAGAATAGCCCAAAGTCCTTGATTATCAACTAACGCACATCCTGTTGTTTGTATGGCCAATTTAGCTAATACCGCCACCCCCCTAGTCATGGTTGATTGCTTTGAGGCTGCCAAGACCACATAACCCAATTCAGACAGGATCTTCCGCTTTCCCCATGGTATATGCGTTTCCTGCAAACACACTAGATCGGGCTGAATCGCACGGAGCTCTGCGGCGACTCTTTGTCTCTTGTTATAATTATTTAACCCACAGACATTTAGAGAACAAATTCGAAGCCCTATCTTAGCCATTGATTAGATATGGGTACCAGCACTTGCTCAATTCTCATATAGCAAAACCTTAAATCTCTCAACTTCAACACTTTAACGATACTGTGGATTAATTTTCTTATTTTACCCCGCCCCTCCCCTCCCGCCCCCCTGAAACCCCACCCACCCAAACTCCCCTCCCACCCCACCCTCCAAACCCAACCCCATCCCTTCAAAAAGGCTGTGATGACAAGCTCCCGCCACCCGGATGTCCCCTCCCGCACCTATATACCACCCTATGTGCGGAAAGATGCAACAGATGCCGCAATAAAACACAAAGCATCCCCATACATCATACAAATAATGCAAATGCAGTAATGTACTTTTATACATATGAAAGAAAAAAGTCGCTCATAGGGTGCAATAAAGCTACGAAAAAAGGAGGAAGAGTACATATCAAAGCTAAACGACCCACATAATGACCAAGAAAAGACCTAGAAATACAGAAGCTCATACATCCTAAAAAGAGTAATATAAATTTAAACATGATACATCCTGACCAGTATATCAATAGCCTAGACAACTACTTTACTTTTACAAGGATTGTAAAAACTCTTTGGCTTGCACCTCGGAGATAAAGAATCGAGTATGCTCTTTATGAAGGACTTTTAATTTAGCTGGGTTTAATAGAAAAGCTTGAGCCCCTTTGGCCTGAAATGGTGCAATAAGCTGTCGTAGCTGCCAGCGCTTTTCTACAGTTTGATGACAAAAGTCTGGCCTGACGAAAAACTCCACCCCTTTCCCAGCTCTCTTTTTATCAGGACGTGCAAACTCAAATACAGCTTCCCGGGCAAGAAAATTATTGAGAGATATCAAAATCGCTCTAGGTCTAGTTGATGTTTGACCGGATCGAGGACGGAGGGAAAATGGAAAACAGTGCGCCCTCTGTATCTCTCTCTGCCAGTCCCACTTCGTACGTTTTGGGAAGGCCTCCGTAAACAGATCGATAATAAACTGGACCTCTGTCCTGATGCAATCTCTGAAAGGGCAGGCTGCCTGTAGATTTTATTCTTCACAGGTAGACTCTCACCTGTGTCCACTTCATGGGTAAACCGTGAACGACCCTACAAATGCAGTCGATCCTCCCACAGCAGACCCTGACTCTAAGTCACCCACTCTGGTTCCATTCCACTCTAAGTCAATTCATCAATCGTTCCATCCTCTTAGCAAGAGAGAGAAAAAACGTCAACGCAAACAAAGAAATAAACTAACAATAATACCTGCGGTTGCATCCTCCAAACTGTTCCCATTGTTTAAGAACCTGGTCAACGAACAAGTCTCGAGCCTTATTCCATCAAATCAGGACCAGCTGACCACAACAGCCCCCCACCACTAAATCTCCAGCAGTCCACTCCTGCATATCATCAGGCCCAATCTGATCCTCCCTCCGGCCGAAGAAGCTCCGCACAAAATTCTCATGAAGTTGCGGCCGCTGACAAACCAAAAGAGTTTCTAATTGGCATGGAGCAAGCAACTGGTCAACTACAAGCTGTAAACACAAACTTGCCTATCAAAATGACTATTCAAACCCAATCCACTCCACATTTCCGTATTCAAACAGTTCCATCAAGCACTGGAGGTTATCATCCAAAAGTAATCTTCAGGAACGCACTAAAGCCATCAGAGGACTGTTTGACAACCCCGGATGGGCTTCGAGGTAATCCTCCACCAAATCTTGGAATAGCCCCGACTCTTTAATCAAAAAAAAGATCTTAAACGATAAGGGTCACTGTCAATCAAGCGCTGTCAGCGACCCCCAGTGCTCCAAAATCCTTTTTGTCTCTGAATATAAATCAAAAGGCCATCACGATGTCCTCAATAGAGCAAACATCATCAAATTATTGAAAGGAGTCCCGGGTCTCGACACATTGGTATCTGATGATATTGAATATATAGAATTTCTTCCGCCAAGAGGGTCGCAACCCTCTGAAGTAACCTTGGTGACATTTAAATCTGCAACCTGGGTACGAGCTCTCCTAACTTGCAAAGATACTCTTCGGTCATGGGGAATCAAAATCCATCCCCACTTCAATCTAGGCTACCCTATGGTATTAGCCAAGTAATCGGCCACTCAGGCAAGCGTGTGTCGGACTTTGATTTGTGACAATAGTAAACCATATTCAATCTTAAAAAATGCAGTAGGAGATGCATCTCTAACAGGAAGTTTACGGACCGCACTCCCGAACTGCCATGAAATCCAAGATTGGGGGTGGCTATCAGCAGCTTTGTCTTGTAAGAACCTACCCTGACCATTCGGACAAACTTCGCCGAAATCGATCCCCTCGGAGGCTGCCAAAGCTAGCATTCCCCAGCCCAAATCCACAAACCACACAAACCTCCAGCTGCAGCCTCGCCTAACCCTGTGCTCATGGAATATTAGCGGCCTTCAACTCAAAATGTCCTCATCAGAGACCCGAAATTTCACTTTTGGTCATGATCTAATTGCCCTTCAGGAAACATGGGCTATTTGCAATTATCCCATTGATGGTTTCATTGAATACTAGAAACCAGCCGTTAGAGACTGTAAATACAGCCGCCCTAAGGGAGGATTGTCAATTTACATTTCATGCAGCCTAAAGGGCCCAACAGAGCCACTAAACTTCGAAGAGGATTGGTTGCTTGGAGTCAAAATTAGCTCGAGGAGACAACAGCGTCCCCTGTTGCTGCTTAACGTCTATATCAATCCAAGCGTATGGACAAAAAGGGTCCATTTAATTTGCTTGTTTAAAATTTTGTGCGACCTAGCTGTGGCCTTCCCTCATGCCGACTGTTTGCTCACTGGGGATTTCAACACCAACTTGTTTCAGGGAAATTTGTCGGATTTGGGAGGTTCTCCCCCATTGTTGCTGTTGGTACTGAAGTTTCAGTCCAAACCCTCAAATCAATCATACTGTGCCTTGGGGGAGCTTTGTGTGTTGCAACTCTTCAGTGCAGGTTTCATTGTAATGAACGGCAGGTTCACACTCCTCCAAACTGGTCATGGACAAATGGCCGAAAGTTCTCTTTTTTAGACTATACCATCTGTAAGCTAGCCCTGTTCTCCCGCCTGGAAAATTACAGCATCAAAGCTCGATCAGAGAGCGATCATCGCCCACAAGTCGTCATCATCAACACCAATCCAGTTTTCCACAATTCAGCTCCAACAACCCACAAGGGAGTCCATTCAGAAAATCTAATAGGTCTAAGATGGAACGACGAACTTAGTATCAACATCCTGAAGGAATGCCTGTCTCTCACACTTGGCGGCCCTCCCCCTACAGCTTCTCATATTGCTGATTGGTCAAACTTTTGTCACCATTTGCTAAATTTGTTTCCATCTTACCCGCATGCCAACTCGACCACCCGCTGCTCCCAGTTTCTTATTTCAAGCCAAACCGTGAAATTAAAGAAAATCAGAAACGTTGCCCTGCGGGCAACCAGGAAGTATCCAGAATCCAACGACCGCCTGAATGATTATAAAATTGCTCAAAAAAACTATAGACAGGCACACCAAAAAGATAAACAACTTCATCTTGATCAATTTTGGTGCAAACTTCTCTGGGAAAGCAAAAACCACAACTCAAGAACATTTTGGGCACTAATGAACAGACAAATCAATGGAACAACCAGACAGGGAGTGCAAACATTGCGGAGGCAGAATGGGTTACATTCTTGACCGATCATTTCAAGGCCAATGGAGGTGCAGACCCCCTAATAGTAAACACCTCTCCACTGATTAAAAACGGGCCCTCGGAGCGTCAGGACAGCTCCCACGAGTTGACGCAGCCCCAATGCGAGACGATCTCTATCACTCAACCAAGGCTGGCCAAAATATTAACAAAAGCGAGACCAGACGGAGCGCCAGGTCCAAATGGCCTGCCACAGGCCCTGTTTAAAGCAAATATTCCCTTTTGGACACAACAGTTAGTAATCCTTTTTAGATCCGTACTGAGTTGTACAGCCATACCGGACTCATGGCGAGGTGCAGTAATTCACCCAATATATAAGTCCGGTGCTCATTCGTCCCCAAATAACTATAGGTTGATAGCCTTACTGGACAATGAGGCAAAGCATTTTGCAAGTATCCTACTTGAAGAATTGAGTTCCTGGGCTGATCAGAAAGGCCTGATTCCAAAAAACCAAACGGGCTTCACAGCAAACTCGGGCACAACTTCCAATCTACTGGCACTATCAATACTTATTGATAAATCGCTCATTTCATCGAAGGTGGTTTTTTGTTGTTTCGTTGACTTCAAAGCCGCCTTCGATCGGGTCCCCAGGGCAGCACTTTGGGCAAAGTTAACAAAATGGGGAATCCCGGGCAAACTACTGGTGGCCATCGTTCAACTACACACCAACACCTGGATACAAGTTAAGCTTGGCACTGGCACACACCTGTCTCGAAAAATCTTAACAACAAGAGGAGTGAAACAGGGGTGTGTGCTTGCCCCATTGCTCTTTAACCTGTTTATTGCTGATCTCTCAGCAGAACTGGATGAGATAAACAGCAATCCCCCAAAGATTGGTGGTGTGCAGCTAAGTAATCTTTTGTATGCCGATGACCTTGTTCTTTTCAGTCAAACCAGAGTAGGGCTGCAACGATTGTTAAACAAATTACATGGTTATACTGCTACAAACAGCCTAGAGGTTAATCTAAAGAAAACTCAAGTAGTCATATTCGGCAGAAAACACTACGGAGGTGGTGGCTGGACGTACAACGACTCCAGCCTTGTTGTAGGAAAATCCTATAAATACCTGGGGGTCAACTTTGACGCCAGGGGCACCTTCGCCAAACATCGTAGCGACATTTCAATGAAAGCCACAGCCCTCCGACTGACTTTCTCAAAACTCTCGAAAAAATTGATGGGTCCGAGTTTGACCCCAATGATGGAAGTCATGAAAGCCAAAGTCGGCCCCACGCTGTCATACGGTATCGAAATGTTTAGTGGAAAAGTTAGCACAACACTAAATCAACATGTGACTAAGATCTATAAAAGTGCTTTTCGGATGCCAAAATCTGCCTCTGCCGCACAGATTCGATTAGAACTGGGCCTTTTAAACTATGAAATTTCTAGCTTAGGTGCCTATCTAAACCTGTGCCACAAGCTAAGGCAGGCTGAAGGTGGGTCCCTAGAGTCAATGTTGTGGTCGGACATTAGTTTTAATAACCCAAGTGGGACCTACAGCAAGCTCTTCCATGACTGTGTTCAGCAATTTTCAGCAAGTGATCTTTGGAACCTAAACCCCAGTCAAACGGCCTTTAAAATCAGCATCAAGAAGCGCGCCCGCATGCTGTCCTATACTACAGACAAAGCTGCTCTCGCCAAACGTAAGCATGCATGGGCAGTAATTAACTCTCACCAGCTGGCTACACCGTCATTATATCTGCCCTGCACATATCCCTTGTATCTAAAACTGTGATTTATGACACTTAGACTGGGGGAATGGCACCTGCTGAAACATTTACCCATTTGGCGTCGTACGTCAGACAACCAACAGTGCAGGGGTTGTGGGGATTTGGTGGAATCTATGGAGCATGTTGTATGCCTCTGCCCTGCACTGCTGATTCAGCGCAGATCAAAACTGAGGCCAGAATGGAATAGATTGGGAGTTCGGTCCTGCAGACAGGCAATCATCGCGGCTCTGAACCCAGAGAACACAGTTTTAAACATAAGTTTCACTATTTTTATTCATTACGTATATCGTAAATTTAATCAGCAAATTGCAGGCCCGGTAGCAACTGTAAAGAGGGCCACAGGTGCCTAAAACAAAACTGCAGACCTACAAAGCCCTACCTTGGCCTCCTCTGTGTTCTCTGTGTCTGTAACACTAGGGTATGTGAACCTGATGTTCCTTCATTGATATTGACATTTGACAGCTGTTTCAATGAACTGGTCACACTCTCTGTGTCCCTTTGTAACTCCCGGTCTTCTAGTTTTAAAATTTCGCATTTTTATATCACCTTGGTCATTTTAATCATCTATTTTGTATATGTACGGTATGTATGTCCAGCTTTTATGATTATATTTTAATCAAATAAAGTTTTTTCACTCAGGTGGTTTGACTCGATGTCAAAGAAAACAAATGCCTGTATTGATTGAGGACCTTCCTACAATCAATCTGCTGTTGACCAGTGAGGCTGTCTGCCAAGACTACACCATCAACTGATCCATCATCACGGTTCTGTGAGAGGAGGTCAGGGAGTGGGTCACTCTCTTCCTCCTGTCCCTCGTCAGTTGCCATGAGAAAGCCCATGTCAGCCCTGTCAATGTATGGCTTGAGCCTGTTCACATGGAGCACCCTGTGGGGGCTCCTGGGAGTACCAAGGTCCACCAAGTAGGTGACCTCTGCTCAATTATGGTATGGGGTCCTCTCCATTTATCTTGGAGAGCTGCTGGGGCCACAAGCTCCAACACCCACACCTTCTGCCCTGGCTGATAAACAGTCAGCACAGCCTTTTAGTCATGCCAAGCTTTTTGCAATTCTTGACTTGCCTCTAGGTTTTTTGCTTGCCTTCTTCGTGTACTCAGCCATCCTGGAGCATAGACCGAGTACATAGTCCACTATGTCTTGTTTGGGAGGTTTGAGAGGTAACTCCCATCCCTCCTTCACCAAACACAAGGGACCCCTAACTGGATGCCCAAACAAAAGTTCAAAAGGGCAAAAGCCAACCTCCTTTTGTGGGACCTCTCTGTAGGCAAAGAGAAGGCATAGCAACAGGACATCCCATTTTCGCCTAAGCTTTTCTGGGAGGCCCATGATCATGCCCTTTAGGGTATTGTTGAACCTTTCAACCAACCCATTGCCTTGTTGGGTGATAGGGTGTGGTGAACTTGTAGTTCACTCCACACTCCTTCCACATTGCAGTGATATAACTGGACATGAAGTTGGTACCTCTGTCAGTTAGGACCTCCTAAGGGAAGCCCACTGTGGAAAAAATTCCCAGGAGGGCCCTGGCCACCACAGGAGCTGCGGTGGTTCTAAGGGGTATAGCCTCTGGATACCTAGTGGCATGGTCCACCTCCACTTGAATATAACTGTGCCCAGATGCAGTTGGAGGGTTCAAGGGACCAATTTTGTCAATCCCAACCCTCTCAAAGGGAACCCCTACCACAGGTAGTTGTATGAGGGGGGCCTTTGTGGTACCACCTGCCTTACCACTGGCTTGCTGGTGGTACAGGAGCGACAAAACTCGTTTGTGTCTTCTGACATGTGAAGCCAGTGAAAGCGAGGGACAAGCCTGTCCCAGGTCTTACTTTGGCCTAGGTGTCCTGCTAAGGGGATGTCATGTGCAAGGGTGAGTAAGAAGCCCCTAAACTACAGAAGTATGACCAACCTCCTGGTGGCACCAGGCTTGGGGTCTCTACCCTCTGAGCATAGGAGTCCCTCATCCCAATAGATCTTGTGAGATCCACTTACATTCCCAGCAGCCTCAGCAGCAGCTTGCTGTCTGAGGGGTTCAAGAGAGGGGCAGGTTTGCTGCTCCAAACTCAAGTCTGCCCTGGAAGGGTCCCCTGTCCCCAAGAACTGAACCTGATCATGTTCCAGTTCATCTGAGACAGTTCTTTCACAGGGACCGAGATCATCTCCCTCAAGAGATTGCTCCCCACACTGAGTCTGGTAGGAAGACACAGCCTTACCCCTCCTGCTCCTTTTCTTGGAAGGCCCTTGGTCCATTGTTCCAGGATCCAAATAGGCCTGTTCAGTGTTAGCCAGCTTGGCCTGTGACCTGGTCACAGCATACACATCTGCAGTGATGCCCAGCATTGCTGCATGAGTCCTAAATTCTACATCAGCCCAGGCTGATGCCTCCAAATCATTGCCCAACAAACAATCTACTGGTAGGTCTGAGCTAACCACAACCTTCTTAGGGCCAGTTACCCCTCCCCAGCTGAAATTAACAACTGCCAAGGAATGGTCAGTTCTGACATTGTTTGCATTGGTCACTTGGTACATTTCACCAAGTATGATTTGTCCAGGAGACACAAGTTTCTCTGTCACCATTGTGACACTGGCCCCTGTGTCCCTGTATGCCATTGCTTCTACTCCATTTATTAAAGGCTGTTGCCTGTACTTGCCAAAGTTACTGGGACTAAAAAGTAAGGTGGCAATATCTATGCCACCATCACAAACTAACACAGCCTGAGCTGGAGTCCTGACTAGGCCAGAACCCATCTCAGCACCCAAGGTTAACCCTACTAATCCCTTGTTCCCTGTACCACCACTTGTAGCTATACTAGGGGGAGCAGTTGCCTTAGGGGCAGTGGTGGTTGGAGTAGTATCCTTGGCCTTTGGACAATTGGCATCTTTTGTCCAATGGGTCTTTTCCTTACATAAGTAACACCAAGGTTTCTTTTTGCCTTTACCTTTGTTGGATTGAGACTCCCCCCCAGATGCAGGTTTTTGGGGCCCTGAAGAAGACTTGTCATCTTTATCCTTGTCCCCACCCTTATCTGAAGTGTTAGCATCTTGCTTCTTCTGGTAACTACCATGGTTCTGGTTTCTCTGCTTCACCCTGGTTCTGACCCACCTATCTGCCTTCTTTCCCAATTCTTGGGGAGAAGTCAGATCAGAGTCAACCAGGTATTGATGCAACAATTGATTTTGGAACTTATTAAGGATCTGCTCCCTCATATTCAAATTGTACAATCCCTTGAAATCATTCACTTTGCTGCCAAGCAACCAGCCTTCCAGAGCCTTAATGGCACTATCCACAAAGTCTACCCAGTCCTGATTCTGTGTCTTCTAGGTGTCTCTGAACTTAATCCTGTACTGTTCAGTGGTGAAGCCAAACCCATCAATGAGAGCACTCCTCAGGACTGAATAATTGTCAGCATCCTCTTCTTTAACAGTGAGGAGCTTATCTCTACCTTTGTCAGCAAAGGAGACCCACATGATAGCTGTCCACTGCTCTTGAGGGACCCTTTGAACTTTACAGGCCCTCTCCAAAGCAGTTATCCATTTTTGGATGTCATCCCCAACATGGTAGGGAGGGACAATCTTGCTCAGGTTCCTATTATCAAAGGAACGTTCCTTAATTCTAGGGACACTGGTGCTGCCACCATGGGACTCTAGTCCCAACATTTTTCTAGCTCTCTGAAATTCTAGGGACTCTTTGTCCAAGGCTAATTGCTGTTGCTTAAGCCTAAGCTTAGCTTTCTCAGGTTCCAGAAATTGGTACTCCCTTTCATAAGAGTGGTCCCTCTTGCTAGATACAGAGGTCCCTACTGACTGTACTGAGTGATTAGACTCTGCAGTGGGAGATCTAGATCTCCTTGTTACACTCTGCACTCTTCCAGGAGGGGTGAAGAGGGGGCCTTCTTGGCCTTCTCCATCATCTCCCTGAAGATCTCAGTTGTCCAGGTGGGAACCATCTTGTTCCTCCTGGCCAGGGTTTGAGTCTAAGTCATTAAAGGTGTCACCTCCTGACCTGTCCTCATCCTCTGTCCCACCCACTCTCTCCTGTTCATCTGACCCAGGGGTCTTCCTAAGGTCATCAAGAAGTAAAGTCTCTAATAGACGTTGAGTGTTGGCACTTCTCCCTGTCTTTAGCTTTCTAGAAGCACACAGGGCTTTCAATTCTTGGAATGAAAGCTCACTGTATCTAGAGGGATGAGAGCCACTGGCATCTCCTTTAGAAGACACACATTGGGCCCGATTCACAGAACTAACTTACGACAAAATCCTAAACTTACTACAATTTTGGTATTCACAGAATGAACTTACTCATTTTGGTATTCACAGAATGAACTTACTCATTTTGGTATTCACAGAATGAACTTACTCATTTTGGTATTCACAGAATGAACTTACTCATTTTGGTATTCACAGAAGGCACTTACACATTTTGTGTAACTTACACATTTTGTGTAACTTACTCATTTTGTGTAACTTACACATTTTAGTATTCACAGAAGGCACTTACTCATTGATGAGTAAGTGCCTTCTGTGAATACCAAAATGAGTAAGTTAATTCTGTGAATACCAAAATGGTAGTAAGTTCATTCTGTGAATACCAAAATGGTAGTAAGTTCGTTCTGTGAATACCAAAATGAGTAAGTTCATTCTGTGAATACCAAAATGAGTAAGTTCATTCTGTGAATACCAAAATTGTAGTAAGTTCATTCTGTGAACACCAAAATGAGTAAGTTCATTCTGTGAATACCAAAATGAGTAAGTTCATTCTGTGAATACCAAAATGGTAGTAAGTTTAGGATTTTGTCGTAAGTTAGTTCTGTGAATCGGGCCCTAAGTGTGGTGAGGTGTTGCTCCTACCTAACCTAGTGGAAACTAAACTCTCTGAGGTTGGAGAAAGGGTGTTCTAAACCCTTGACTTACCCAACACTAAGTTCAGTAGAACTTACTTATTCTAAGCTAGTATTATATGTACCTTAGTACTTAGTGGTTTTCAGTTAATCAATACAAAGATTTATCTGGTAAAACAATGCAGGCTTGAATCCCAACCTCTGCACACCAATGTGAGAAGTTGGCCTGGTGTATGATGTCCACTAATTAAAGTGAGCACCTTGCACCAGTCCAAACAAGTCTTATTGTCAGGTCTGAACAGATTAGATCCTCAAGCTTCCTTAAATTACTCCCTGCAGCTAATAGAGGATGCAAGATTTGTTATCCTAGACTCCGTAGAGTCATGCCATGCAGACTTGTTTCCTTCTGGATCAGATGCCTGCTGTCTCCTCACGGTAGAATTCCAAGATGGCCGCTGGTGGAAGTTTATCTGGTTGTCAGTCTAGTGTTTGAGCGGCTCTTTTAGTGCAGCTGTGCTCGCTCTCTCTCTCAAGCGGCACATTGCGCTCTTCAACTGAAGAATTCTCGAGTGCGGTCGCATTTTCCTCAGTGCAGCAGCATTTTTGATGCAAGTTCGATTCTTTTGGGTAAAGAAGCTGCGGTTTGGAACCAAGACCAGAGTAGGTTATTCCGCGGTTGCGGTAAGTCAGTTTTTGGCCATTTGCCGAGATTTGTTTTGTAGAAAAGGAGTTTTGCCAGTGAAGCCCTCATTCTCAGTTCACTGTGGAGAGTGACTATTTTTCAGAAAGGCCGCATTTCTATTTCGAAGAACTTGTTCCTCATTTGTTTCCAGAAGTACAGATATTAAGACTAGAGACTTATCTAGGATATTCAATTCTTTTCCTCAGCATATTATTTGAGAGACCTTTTGAAAGACATTTTACCAGGAGTAAGGTAAAGAGAGAGAATTCATTATACAGTAAAGACAACTTACAGACAGAGACGTCCTGAGTATTTAAGGGAACTCTTGACCAAGAATACAGAGCTACAAGAGAAGTTACATCAAGTAGATATAGTTATATATATATATATATAAGTGTACTTACCTACATCTCCAGCGTCCTATTCATCCTTCGAGTACAGAAGCGTGCAGTAAGGAATTTGGACTCAGTCTCTCCTTTTCAATCTAATAGAGAAATAAGAAAGACAATCTAACATTAGAACAATTGGAGAGCTTCAAAAGGTTGAATGCAGGTAATAGAGGAGTATTATTTAGAGCGAAAGGTGTCAAGTTAAAGTGAGTCTCAGTAGTTACATTTAATTCTCTTTTACAGATTCCTACCAGAAGTTTACATCATACATGTAGGGAGAAGCATCAGTTCAAGAAATAAACCTTTAGAATATACATACAAGAGAGCAGCTAGCCACCAAATAAGGACAGGTAATTTAGAGGGAACTGCAAATGTTATGACAATGGATTAAGGTTATAGATGTTACATGGTGTTCTTGTTACAGGAAAACTACAAGGAACGTAGCTTGCAGTCCAGTCCAGAAGAGGAAGCAGTGGCGGTCTCTCTTTTCTTCCCAATCCCCTTTCCCCCTCTTTGCTGCGTGTGAGCCTGTAGTTTGCAGTAGCAGAGTTTGGGAATTGAGGAGTTATCGTCTGTTCCTGCGGAAGGTTAAAGTTTTGGTACAGGTACTTGACAGATTGAAGTGCCCTTTCCAAATACTTCCGCCCGAGCAGAATGGCAGAAGGGATAGATGTAAAGGCCTTGGTGACAGTTCTAGATGGGATACAAAAACAATTGAGTGATACTATGTCTGAGAATAAATCTCTTAGAGAGGAGGTTAGAAAATCTAGTCAAGAAGCCCAGTTTTTGCGTCAAAGGTTTGAAGAATTTTCAGCTAGTTCGATCTCAGGCTCCAAGGAAAATAAGTCCCAGTCATTTACTCCCGCCCCTTCAGCTGCAGAGTTAACCACTCAGGTTATTCATGCTATATCGCCCACAATCCCATTGGCAGCTCGAGAAAGGTTTAGCGGGGATCCCCATAAGGCCCAGATTTTCCTCACCCAATGCTCCCTACACTTTCTTTGTAGACCCATTATTTTTAAGGAGGATCAGTCCAAGGTGGCCTTCATATTGTCCTACCTGAGTGGTGATGCAGCAGCCTGGTCGATGCCGTTGGTAAATAACAACGATCACATTTTGTACGAGTTTGAGTATTTCAAAAGAGAATTTTTGCGAATTTTTGATAGAAGATCCATTTCTCAAACTACTGATAACGAACTTTTAGATTTAACGCAAGGAAATCGAGATTTGGTCGCATATTTGGCGCAATTCAATAAATTAATTGTCGAGACTAATTGGCCGGAAGCCAAGAGAGCCTCCATTTTTTATAGAGGTCTCAAAGATGAGTTAAAAGATGGTTTGGCACAGATACCAAAACGACCAACCAATGTTTCAGAATTAATTGATCTTGTTTTGCAAATCGATCAGCGTCAAAGTGAAAGAAAGAGTGAACGACGAAAGGATGTCAAGTATTTCCCTCCACGTTTTGATCGAATTAGGTCCGACTACGCTAAGATTAAGGAAAAGGAAACTTCTCCAGAAGAAGATCCCATGCAAATCAGCTCAGTTCGAGGACCTTTGTCTAAGGAGGAAAGAGAGAAGCGATGGATTGGCAAACTTTGCATGTATTGTGGCAACCCGGGGCACTTTGTCAAGGAATGTCCCAAGAAACCCAAAAATAATTCCTGGGTAAAAGACAGGCTCCACCAGTAAAAGGAGTTGCTCTGGTGGAAGCGATTGACAAGTCAACTCCCGACTCTCAACTCATTGCCAATACCTTGCAATCCTCTGCTCCTCATTTAATTATTGCAGGTTTAATTAAATTTGGAAATTCAGAAGTGAATGGAATCTCGGTAATGATAGACTCAGGTGCTACTGGCAATTTCTGCGATATTGGTTTTGTGATATAATTGGGAATCCAATTTGTTAAGAAGGAAAGACCAGAATCTGTTCGTGCTGTTGATGGAACCAACCTGTCCTCAGGACCTATAGTTCATGACACTGAGGAAATTTCGTTGAAAGGGCCAGGTAGTCATGTAAGCATTTTGAGATTCAGTCTCATTGATGCACCCCAGTTCCAGCTCATTTTGGGTTTACCATGGCTCACGGAACATAATCCAAGGATAGACTGGGCTAAGAGATCAATTGATATGGATTCTGATTACTGTAAGAAACATTGCCTTGATTGGAGTATCGATTTGTCTCCTGCGTCACCACCCATGCTTCTGGCCAGTCAATCCAAATCGATTTGTGTTATAGAAACTCAAGAGATTCCACGGGAATACTTAGATTTGGCCGCAGTTTTTGATGAGCAGGAAGCAAATAAATTGCCCCCTCATCGAGAATACGACTGTAAGATAGAATTGGAACCTGGGGCTTCGTTGCCTTGCAGTCGAATCTACGCTCTTTCTGAAAAGGAGAATCAGCATCTCAAAGAGTATCCAGACCAGTATCTTGCTAATGGATTTATCCGCCCTTCTCAGTCACCTGTTTCTTCCCCGCTTTTTTTTATTCCTAAGAAAGATGGAAATCTGAGAACGTGCATTGATTATCGAGCGCTAAATTTAGTCACTAAGAAGAACATGCCGTTAATTTCCGAATTGTTAGATCAAGTCAAAGGAGCAAGGGTTTATACGAAACTAGACTTAAGGGGAGCTTACCACCTTGTGCGCATGGCAGAAGGCGACGAATGGAAGACAGCATTCTGAACTCGATTAGGTCTGTTCGAATACCAGGTCATGCCCTTTGGCCTGTGTAATGCTCCTGCTGCCTTTCAGCATTTTGTAAATGATGTCTTAAGGGAATTTTTGGACCGTTTTGCAGTCGTCTACATTGACGACATTCTTATTTTTCTGAAAACATGAAAGAACATATCCAGCATGTTCGTGTAATCTTGAGTAAACTGCTGGAAAATCAACTTTTTGTGAAGCTGGAAAAATGTGTTTTTAATTCCCCTCAAGTAGAATTTTTGGGTTTTGTTCTGTCTCCCGAAGGAGTCTCAATGGATGAAGCTAAGGTGAAAGCTATTATGGAGTGGCCCTCTCCACGGAACGTGAAAGAGGTGCAGAGTTTCATTGGTTTTGCCAATTTCTACAGGCAATTCATTCTAAACTTTTCAGAGAGGGTTTCCCCGCTTACTCGTCTTTTGAAGAAAGGTTCCAAGTTTGATTGGACAGTTGAAACTGAGGAAGCCTTTAATGATTAAAGAAAATCTTTATCTCAGCCCCAGTCCTTTTACATCCCAATCCTGAAGAGCCTTTCTTTGTCGAAGCGGATGCTTCCAATTTGGCCATCGGGGGAATATTATCGCAGAGAGACAGGAACACGGGTCAGCTTCACCCAGTGGCTTATCGATCACGCAAATTGACTCCTGCTGAGATTAACTATTCCATTGCTGATAAGGAGCTATTGGCAGTAAAGGATGCTTTTCAAGAATGGAGACACTATTTGTTAGGTGCTAGGCATGAAGTAACAGTATTTACAGATCATCGGAATCTTGAGTTGTTAAAATCAGCGCGTACATTGACCCCCAGGCAGCTGCGGTGGTCTTTATGTTTTGCTGACTTCAATTTTGTTTTGACTTATAAGCCTGGTTCTACCAACGTAAAAGCTGATGCCTTGTCTTGTTTAGACACTAAAGAAGATGCACAGACAATTGAGAAAGGGTTGATTATTCCGAAGGAGAAGATAATTGGAGTTATCTTGTTCCCCGAATTTGAAGACAGATTGCGTCAGTCCTTCAACCATTTGGAACTTAGTGAGTGGGCCAAGGAAGGTACTGATAGAGAAGTTAAGAACGGTAGACCTTACTTCAAAGATAAACTTTTCGTTCCTAATGATGAGCTTCAAATGTTGGTTATTCGACATTTTCACGATGACTTACTGGCTGGTCACAAGGGAGTAAAGAAGACCTTGGAATTGATTCAAAGAAAATTCTGGTGGCCGGCAATGGAGACTCAGGTGGGACAATATGTTGCCTCTTGTGAGCAGTGCATTAAGGGAAAATCAGTTAGAATGGCTCCTCAAGGTTTGTTGCTTCCACTGCCCCCTGCTCCTTATCCGTGGCATACTGTTTCCATGGATTTTATTGTGGAACTCCCTTCTAGTCAAGGTTTCACAACCATTTGGGTGGTGGTGGATCACTTCACTAAAATGAGCCATTTTATTCCTTTGAAGTCCATCCCGAATGCTACTCAATTAGCTGCCCTTTTCACTCAACATGTAGTCAAAGCACATGGTATTCCAAAGATTGTTATCTCTGATCGGGATCCTCAGTTTATCTCCCATTTCTGGAGGGCTTTCTTAAAGAGATTGGATGTTGATTCACGTTTGTCTTCTAGTTTCCATCCTGAGACTGATGGGCAGACGGAAAGAGTAAATCAGGAGTTGGAGCAATATCTGCATTTATTCCTGATGGAACATGAGGGGGAGTGGCCAAATTTAATTTGGGCGGCAGAATTTGCTTATAACAATGCTGAGCATTCTTCCACGGGGTTTTCTCCTTTCTATCTAAATTCAGGGAGACATCCAAACACATTTGTGGGGAGGCAGGTGAGTGATGTCCCAGCCGTAGAGGTAGTGGTTCAGGAACTCCAAAAGGCTTATCTGGTGGCCACTAACAATCTCATTAAGGCAAAAGATTCTTACAAGAAACAAGCAGACAAGAAGAGACGTGCTAACCCCATTTATGAGTCAGGAGACAAGGTGTGGATTTCCACGCAAAATCTGCGTTTAAAGGGAAACAGAAAGTTTCAGCCTAGATTTATCGGCCCTTTTCAAGTTGAGAAGATGGTTAATCCCGTTAGTGTGAAGATTCATCTTCCCCCTAGGTTAAGAATACATTCAGTTTTTCATGTTTCCCTACTTAAGAAGAGCCTCCCCGATTTGAGAGAGAAGGGACCACCAACTCCCATTCAAATTCAGTCTGAAGAGGAATTTGAGGTAAAACGGATTCTAGATTCTAAAGTTAGGAAAGGGAAGTTGTTCTATCTGGTGGACTGGAAGGGTTTCGGCCCTGAAGAAAGAACCTGGGAACCTAAGACTAATTTGCATGCTCCCAGGTTGGTCAGAGAATTTCATAGGAGGCACCCAAATAAGCCCAAAGAGGTTGAGGGAGGAGTTTTGGTGGGGGTTACTGTCAGGTCTGAACAGATTAGATCCTCAAGCTTCCTTAAATTACTCCTGCAGCTAATAGAGGACGCAAGATTTGTTATCCTAGACTCCGTAGAGTCATGCCATGCAGACTTGTTTCCTTCTGGATCAGATGCTTGCTGTCTTCCTCGCGGCGGAATTCCAAGATGGCCGCTGGTTGAAGTTTATCTGGTTGTCAGTCTAGTGTTTGAGCGGCTCTTTTAGTGCAGCTGTGCTCGCTCTCCCTCACGCGGCACATTGCGCACTTCAACTGAAGAATTCTCGAGTGCGGTCGCATTTTCCTCAGTGCGGCAGCATTTTTGATGCAAGTTCGATTCTTTTGGGTAAAGAAGCTGCGGTTTGGAACCAAGACAAGAGTAGGTTATTCCGCGGTTGCGGTAAGTCCGTTTTTGGCCATTTGCCGAGATTTGTTTTGTAGAAAAGGAGTTTTGCCAGTGAAGCCCTCATTCTCAGTTCACTGTGGAGAGTGACTATTTTTCAGAAAGGCCGCATTTCTATTTTGAAGAACTTGTTCCTCATTTGTTTCCAGAAGTACAGATATTAAGACTAGAGACTTATCTAGGATATTCAATTCTTTTCCTCAGCATATTATTTGAGAGACCTTTTGAAAGACATTTTACCAGGAGTAAGGTAAAGAGAGAGAATTCATTATACAGTAAAGACAACTTACAGACAGAGACGTCCTGAGTATTTAAGGGAACTCTTGACCAAGAATACAGAGCTACAAGAGAAGTTACATCAAGTAGATATAGTTATATATATATATATATAAGTGTACTTACCTACATCTCCAGCGTCCTATTCATCCTTCGAGTACAGAAGCGTGCAGTAAGGAATTTGGACTCAGTCTCTCCTTTTCAATCTAATAGAGAAATAAGAAAGACAATCTAACATTAGAACAATTGGAGAGCTTCAAAAGGTTGAATGCAGGTAATAGAGGAGTATTATTTAGAGCGAAAGGTGTCAAGTTAAAGTGAGTCTCAGTAGTTACATTTAATTCTCTTTTACAGATTCCTACCAGAAGTTTACATCATACATGTAGGGAGAAGCATCAGTTCAAGAAATAAACCTTTAGAATATACATACAAGAGAGCAGCTAGCCACCAAATAAGGACAGGTAATTTAGAGGGAACTGCAAATGTTATGACAATGGATTAAGGTTATAGATGTTACATGGTGTTCTTGTTACAGGAAAACTACAAGGAGCGTAGCTTGCAGTCCAGTCCAGAAGATGAAGCAGTGGCGGTCTCTCTTTTCTTCCCAATCCCCTTTCCCCCTCTTTGCTGCGTGTGAGCCTGTAGTTTGCAGTAGCAGAGTTTGGGAATTGAGGAATTATCGTCTGTTCCTGCGGAAGGTTAAAGTTTTGGTACAGGTACTTGACAGATTGAAGTGCCCTTTCCAAATACTTCCGCCCGAGCAGAATGGCAGAGGGGATAGATGTAAAGGCCTTGGTGACAGTTCTAGATGGGATACAAAAACAATTGAGTGATACTATGTCTGAGAATAAATCTCTTAGAGAGGAGGTTAGAAAATCTAGTCAAGAAGCCCAGTTTTTGCGTCAAAGGTTTGAAGAATTTTCAGCTAGTTCGATCTCAGGCTCCAAGGAAAATAAGTCCCAGTCATTTACTCCCGCCCCTTCAGCTGCAGAGTTAACCACTCAGGTTATTCATGCTATATCGCCCACAATCCCATTGGCAGCTCCAGAAAGGTTTAGCGGGGATCCCCATAAGGCCCAGATTTTCCTCACCCAATGCTCCCTACACTTTCTTTGTAGACCCATTATTTTTAAGGAGGATCAGTCCAAGGTGGCCTTCATATTGTCCTACCTGAGCGGTGATGCAGCAGCCTGGTCGATGCCGTTGGTAAATAACAACGATCACATTTTGTACGAGTTTGAGGATTTCAAAAGAGAATTTTTGCGAATTTTTGATAGAAGATCCATTTCTCAAACTACTGATAACGAACTTTTAGAATTAAAGCAAGGAAATCGAGATTTGGTCGCATATTTGGCGCAATTCAATAAATTAATTGTCGAGACTAATTGGCCGGAAGCCAAGAGAGCCTCCATTTTTATAGAGGTCTCAAAGATGAGTTAAAAGATGGTTTGGCACAGATACCAAAACGACCAACCAATGTTTCAGAATTAATTGATCTTGTTTTGCAAATCGATCAGCGTCAAAGCGAAAGAAAGAGTGAACGACGAAAGGATGTCAAGTATTTCCCTCCACGTTTTGATCGAATTAGGTCCGACTACGCTAAGATTAAGGAAAAGGAAACTTCTCCAGAAGAAGAACCTATGCAAATCAGCTCAGTTCGAGGACCTTTGTCTAAGGAGGAAAGAGAGAAGAGACGGATTGGCAAACTTTGCATGTATTGTGGCAACCCGGGGCACTTTGGCAAGGAATGTCCCAAGAAACCCCAAAATAATTCCTGGGTAAAAGACAGGCTCCACCAGTAAAAGGAGTTGCTCTGGTGGAAGCGATTGACAAGTCAACTCCCGACTCTCAACTCATTGCCAATACCTTGCAATCCTCTGCTCCTCATTTAATTATTGCAGGTTTAATTAAATTTGGAAATTCAGAAGTGAATGGAATCTCGGTAATGATAGACTCAGGTGCTACTGGCAATTTCTGCGATATTGGTTTTGCTATATCGTTGGGAATCCAATTTGTTAAGAAGGAAAGACCAGAATCTGTTCGTGCTGTTGATGGAACCAACCTGTCCTCAGGACCCATAGTTCATGACACTGAGGAAATTTCGTTGAAAGGGCCAGGTTGTCATGTAAGCATTTTGAGATTCAGTCTCATTCATGCACCCCAGTTCCAGCTCATTTTGGGTTTACCATGGCTCACGGAACATAATCCAAGGATAGACTGGGCTAAGAGATCAATTGATATGGATTCTGATTACTGTAAGAAACATTGCCTTGATTGGAGTATCGATTTGTCTCCTGCGTCACCACCCATGCTTCTGGCCAGTCAATCCAAATCGATTTGTGTTATAGAAACTCAAGAGATTCCACAGGAATACTTAGATTTGGCCGCAGTTTTTGATGAGCAGGAAGCAAATAAATTGCCCCCTCATCGAGAATACGACTGTAAGATAGAATTGGAACCTGGGGCTTCGTTGCCTTGCAGTCGAATCTACGCTCTTTCTGAAAAGGAGAATCAGCATCTCAAAGAGTATCCAGACCAGTATCTTGCTAATGGATTTATCCGCCCTTCTCAGTCACCTGTTTCTTCCCCGCTTTTTTTTATTCCTAAGAAAGATGGAAATCTGAGAACGTTCATTGATTATCGAGCGCTAAATTTAGTCACTAAGAAGAACAGATACCCGTTGCCGTTAATTTCCGAATTGTTAGATCAAGTCAAAGGAGCAAGGGTTTATACGAAACTAGACTTAAGGGGAGCTTACCACCTTGTGCGCATGGCAGAAGGCGACGAATGGAAGACAGCATTCCGAACTCGATTAGGTCTGTTCGAATACCAGGTCATGCCCTTTGGCCTGTGTAATGCTCCTGCTGCCTTTCAGCATTTTGTAAATGATGTCTTGAGGGAATTTTTGGACCGTTTTGCAGTCGTCTACATTGACAACATTCTTATTTTTTCTGAAAACATGAAAGAACATATCCAGCATGTTCGTGTAATCTTGAGTAAACTGCTGGAAAATCAACTTTTTGTGAAGCTGGAAAAATGTGTTTTTAATTCCCCTCAAGTAGAATTTTTGGGTTTTGTTCTGTCTCCCGAAGGAGTCTCAATGGATGAAGCTAAGGGGAAAGCTATTATTGAGTGGCCCTCTCCCCGGAACGTGAAAGAGGTGCAGAGTTTCATTGGTTTTGCCAATTTCTACAGGCAATTCATTCTAAACTTTTCAGAGAGGGTTTCCCCGCTTACTCGTCTTTTGAAGAAAGGTTCCAAGTTTGATTGGACAGTTGAAACTGAGGAAGCCTTTAATGAATTAAAGAAAATCTTTATCTCAGCCCCAGTCCTTTTACATCCCAATCCTGAAGAGCCTTTCTTCGTCGAAGCGGATGCTTCCAATTTGGCCATCGGGGGAATATTATCGCAGAGAGACAGGAACACGGGTCAGCTTCACCCAGTGGCTTATCGATCACGCAAATTGACTCCTGCTGAGATTAACTATTCCATTGCTGATAAGGAGCTATTGGCAGTAAAGGATGCTTTTCAAGAATGGAGACACTATTTGTTAGGTGCTAGGCATGAAGTAACAGTATTTACGGATCATCGGAATCTTCCGTTTTTAAAATCAGCGCGTACATTGACCCCCAGGCAGCTGCTGTGGTCTTTATTTTTTGCTGACTTCAATTTTGTTTTGACTTATAAGCCTGGTTCTACCAACGGAAAAGCTGATGCCTTGTCTCGTTTAGACATAAAGAAGATGCACAGACAATTGAGAAAGGGTTGATTATTCCAAAGGAGAAGATAATTGGAGTTATCTTGTTCCCCGAATTTGAAGACAGATTGCGTCAGTCCTTCAACCATTTGGAACTTAGTGAGTGGGCCAAGGAAGGTACTGATAGAGAAGTAGAGAACGGTAGACCTTACTTCAAAGATAAACTTTTCGTTCCTAATGATGAGCTTCAAATGTTGGTTATTCGACATTTTCACGATGACTTACTGGCTGGTCACAAGGGAGTAAAGAAGACCTTGGAATTGATTCAAAGAGAATTCTGGTGGCCGGCAGTGGAGACTCAGGTGGGACAATATGTTGCCTCTTGTGAGCAGTGCATTAAGGGAAAATCAGTTAGAATGGCTCCTCAAGGTTTGTTGCTTCCACTGCCCCCTGCTCCTTATCCGTGGCATACTGTTTCCATGGATTTTATTGTGGAACTCCCTTCTAGTCAAGGTTTCACAACCATTTGGGTGGTGGTGGATCACTTCACTAAAATGAGCCATTTTATTCCTTTGAAGTCCATCCCGAATGCTACTCAATTAGCTGCCCTTTTCACTCAACATGTAGTCAAAGCACATGGTATTCCAAAGATTGTTATCTTTGATCGGGGTCCTCAGTTTATCTCCCATTTCTGGAGGGCTTTCTTAAAGAGATTGGATGTTGATTCACGTTTGTCTTCTAGTTTCCATCCTGAGACTGATGGGCAGACGGAAAGAGTAAATCAGGAGTTGGAGCAATATCTGCGTTTATTCCTGATGGAACATGAGGGGGAGTGGCCAAATTTAATTTGGGCGGCAGAATTTGCTTATAACAATGCTGAGCATTCTTCCACAGGGTTTTCTCCTTTCTATCTAAATTCAGGGAGACATCCAAACACATTTGTGGGGAGGCAGGTGAGTGATGTCCCAGCCGTAGAGGTAGTGGTTCAGGAACTCCAAAAGGCTTATCTGGTGGCCACTAACAATCTCATTAAGGCAAAAGATTCTTACAAGAAACAAGCAGACAAGAAGAGACGTGCTAACCCGATTTATGAGTCAGGAGACAAGGTGTGGATTTCCACGCGAAATCTGCGTTTAAAGGGAAACAGAAAGTTTCAGCCTAGATTTATCGGCCCTTTTCAAGTTGAGAAGATGGTTAATCCCGTTAGTGTGAAGATTCATCTTCCCCCTAGGTTAAGAATACATTCAGTTTTCATGTTTCCCTACTTAAGAAGAGCCTCCCCGATTTGAGAGAGAAGGGACCACCAACTCCCATTCAAATTCAGTCTGAAGAGGAATTTGAGGTAAAACGGATTCTAGATTCTAAAGTTAGGAAAGGGAAGTTGTTCTATCTGGTGGACTGGAAGGGTTTCGGCCCTGAAGAAAGAACCTGGGAACCTAAGACTAATTTGCATGCTCCCAGGTTGGTCAGAGAATTTCATAGGAGGCACCCAAATAAGCCCAAAGAGGTTGAGGGAGGAGTTTTGGTGGGGGTACTGTCAGGTCTGAACAGATTAGATCCTCAAGCTTCCTTAAATTACTCCCTGCAGCTAATAGAGGACGCAAGATTTGTTATCCTAGACTCCGTAGAGTCATGCCATGCAGACTTGTTTCCTTCTGGATCAGATGCCTGCTGTCTTCCTCGCGGCGGAATTCCAAGATGGCCGCTGGTGGAAGTTTATCTGGTTGTCAGTCTAGTGTTTGAGCGGCTCTTTTAGTGCAGCTGTGCTCGCTCTCCCTCACGCGGCACATTGCGCACTTCAACTGAAGAATTCTCGAGTGCGGTCGCATTTTCCTCAGTGCGGCAGCATTTTTGATGCAAGTTCGATTCTTTTGGGTAAAGAAGCTGCGGTTTGGAACCAAGACCAGAGTAGGTTATTCCGCGGTTGCGGTAAGTCTGTTTTTGGCCATTTGCCGAGATTTGTTTTGTAGAAAAGGAGTTTTGCCAGTGAAGCCCTCATTCTCAGTTCACTGTGGAGAGTGACTATTTTTCAGAAAGGCCGCATTTCTATTTTGAAGAACTTGTTCCTCATTTGTTTCAGAAGTACAGATATTAAGACTAGAGACTTATCTAGGATATTCAATTCTTTTCCTCAGCATATTATTTGAGAGACCTTTTGAAAGACATTTTACCAGGAGTAAGGTAAAGAGAGAGAATTCATTATACAGTAAAGACAACTTACAGACAGAGACGTCCTGAGTATTTAAGGGAACTCTTGACCAAGAATACAGAGCTACAAGAGAAGTTACACCAAGTAGATATAGTTATATATATATATATATATATATATATATATATATATATATATATAAGTGTACTTACCTACATCTCCAGCGTCCTATTTATCCTTCGAGTACAGAAGCGTGCAGTAAGGAATTTGGACTCAGTCTCTCCTTTTCAATCTAATCGAGAAATAAGAAAGACAATCTAACATTAGAACAATTGGAGAGCTTCAAAAGGTTGAATGCAGGTAATAGAGGAGTATTATTTAGAGAGAAAGGTGTCAAGTTAAAGTGAGTCTCAGTAGTTACATTTAATTCTCTTTTACAGATTCCTACCAGAAGTTTACATCATACATGTAGGGAGAAGCATCAGTTCAAGAAATAAACCTTTAGAATATACATACAAGAGAGCAGCTAGCCACCAAATAAGGACAGGTAATTTAGAGGGAACTGCAAATGTTATGACAATGGATTAAGGTTATAGATGTTACATGGTGTTCTTGTTACAGGAAAACTACAAGGAACGTAGCTTGCAGTCCAGTCCAGAAGAGGAAGCAGTGGCGGTCTCTCTTTTCTTCCCAATCCCCTTTCCCCCTCTTTGCTGCGTGTGAGCCTGTAGTTTGCAGTAGCAGAGTTTGGGAATTGAGGAGTTATCGTCTGTTCCTGCGGAAGGTTAAAGTTTTGGTACAGGTACTTGACACTTATGGTGATTTAAAAGGTCAAAGATAACCTTAGAAAGCTATCCAAGTGGTAGCTGTGGAGAGCAGCCTTGAGGCTTAGTCCTGAAGGAATGTTAAGCAGCTTGTTTTACCTGAATGCAACCTTATTGTATTGGTTAAATGAAAGGAGAACCACACAGTAGTTATAAAAATATGTATTTATTATTATAACACACTCTAAATACCCCACAGTATCTGCTACACGCAGATAAACGCAAAGTACACAATACTGTAGCACAGAAACAATCATAAGTAGCACTAATACACAGTGTTCTCTAGGGGGAGACCAAACCATATACTAAAATAGTGGTATACGAATCACGACTTGAGTCAAGACAGTGTCTAGAGGTTGTAGAATCGCTTGGACCCCAAGGAACCACCCAAGGTGAGTAAGGAGGGAACCCACTGAGGGCAGGTGCAGTGTGAGAACACGACTGCGTGCTACGTACAATTCAATGGGAGAGTCACGTTGCAGTTTTAAAGTTTAAGGACCCTTCCCAGTGGATTACGAGGAAGCCGTTTGGATCATAGGAGGTTGAAGAGCCACCCCACCCATGGATACCATAGTACCAGACTTACCTATCCCAGGGAAGCCGGGTGCATAGGGCTGAAGTGGTGTGGGAAGCCGCCTTCGATCTCAATGGAGGACTTCAAGGAAAGGCCACTGCGGGAAAGAAGAAAAGTGTCTGTTGGAATCCAAAGGTGTATTCATGTTGAAGAGTACCTGAAAGCAGAGAGGACAGAGTCTGGGTCACTCAGGAGTGACCAGGGGCTCGGTAGACAAATGGCCACCAATGTCGGGTGCTTCAGGTGCGTTGAGGAGGTTCTTCACTCTGCAGCCACTGGGACCAGGAGAAGTCGAGGATGACCAGGAGCCGGAGACGAGCTGTTCCACAAAGGATGTCGAGTGCTGAGGGGTCGGTGTCTGGCGGGAGCACCAACAAGCCTTGGCAGCGGCAACCCACGAAGAAGGTCAAGGAATGTTACGGTCTGGCCCAGAAAGGACCAGGGGACTCACCACAGCAAGGGGAGTCAGGGCACGCCTAGAGCAACCAGGGGTGCCCAGGAAAAGCAGTGTTGACCCACAAGAGGACTCACAGGCCGGAGGCACAGGAGTCACGAGGGGACCTCAAGCAGATTTACAAAGCAACGGCCCACGGAGCACTCAGTGCAAGGAGGCCAAAGTTCTTTGGTGGAAATGTGCCAAGAGGTTGGGGCTATTCGTAGCCCAATGCACTTGTTCGGGAAACACCAACAAGCATATGCAATTGCAAATGTACGCAGTGCACAGGGGTTGGAGTTATGCAGTCCCCACAAGTGATACTGACCTCAGACTTGGAGCGGGCAGCTCAACCTCAAGAGCATAGGAACCCACCTCCTGTGTTGCTGGAGCCTTCGGAGTCCACAGGAGCTCAGGATCAGCAGACCGGTCAGTTGCATTACGGTGCCTGCGAATGCAGGGGAGTGACTCCTTCACCCCAAGCGAGATAACTTCAGTTGTCCTTGATGCTCCACAGGTCCTGCATGGAGCCTGTATGGTGTACAGACACAGACAATGCTCTGGATGGAGAGGGAGATGAAGTTGGGCCCAGTCAAAATCCAGTGAAGTCCAGAGTGTCCATATGGTCGAAGGTCAGTGGTTTCTTGTTCAGAATCTTGTCCATGTCTAATCTAGGGTCCTGCAGCCAGGTAAGCCCTTTTGTACGCACAGGAGAGGGTTGGACTGATTTAGGGGACCCTCCCAAGGGAGGGTCAGGACCGTGGGAAGGATACTCCCCTGTCCTTTGTCCAGTTTCGTGCCAGAGCAGGAGCCAACGGCTCCAGGACTGGTTTGAACTAGACTATGCACAGGGACAACAAATGTGCCCCTCATGCAGACTTTAATTCGCTGGCAAGCGCACCCACGTAGGCCTAATACAGTAAATCCTGTCTGGGAGGTGGTCACACCTCCCTGTGACAGGATGCCTTTTGTTCTGCCTTCCCCTGCTCAAGCTTGGCTCAGCAGCAGGAGGGCAGAAATGTGTCTCTGGTCGGCAGTAACTCTTTTGGGCTGCCTGGGACTAGAAGGCTGGTACCGGGAACACCAGGGACCTCACAAAGCTTGTTTCTGAGTGGTGGAATCATACCTCCCACACCAGTTACCAGTGTGGGGGTATGATTCCACAATGTTTGATACCTAACACGATAGGGTTACTTTCAGCCGTTTTAGAGTTGGTCATCACGCGGTCGCATAATGCCACTCTATATGTCGTAAATGGCTGCAGCACTAACAACCCGGGAGAAAGAACTCCGTAGGCTGCAGGGGTGTCCTGCTCATGCAGTGGCACCCTCTCACTTAGAACCAAGCACCCTGCCTTCAGGATTGTCAAGGCCTGCTATAGGGGTGACTTATAGGTTTTAAGTGTAGTGACCCTTAGATAAAGTAAACCTAAATCTTAAGTAAGTGGTGCATGCACCAACTTACACAGGCTGCAATGGCAGGCCTCTAGATCCATTTTGCATGGCCTCTAATGGGTGGCATAATACATGCTTCAGCCCATGGGAGGCCTCTGTGGTACCTATGCCCTGGGAACATGTGTACCATATACTAGGGACTGACAAGGGTACCCCATTATCCAATCTGGAGTGTACCTAATTACATGACATAACATTTTTGGGAGAAAGCAGATAGATTGGGGTCCTGATTAGCAGGATCCCAGTCAGACTAGTCAAAAACAGTGTAACATCAAGCAAAAAGTGGGAGTAACCATAAGAAGCAGATCCTACTTTCCTACACTTTCATAAGAAGACATGGAGGGAAGGATCTGGAGGAGTCCACTATTTAGTCAAATCATGGATAATGTCTTCATTACTAGTGAAGGAATTGGACTATAATTAATTGAAATGAAGGTCACAGGAATATAGAGGAATATTTCCAGAAAATCAGAGAAAGACATATAGTCATAAAAGGCACAGAACAAATTAAACTAACAAATATTTTATTCATTGACATTATTAAAAAATATTGTAGGACATAAGATACTGTGAATAAACAGAGGCTTTTTGTTACTATATTCTTGTGACCTATGAATCTATCATTCTATCATTTCTAGGCCTGGGTGGTGAGCTCTGCTCGGTTTACGGATGTTTGCAGAGTTCTCCGCGGAGCATGCAGAGACCTGAAAAACCCACTCCGCAGAGCAGAGTTTTTTTCTCACTCATGCTTGCCAACATTAAGTTGGTGAGCGCGAGTGAGAAAAATCCAATGATATACCAGCGCGATTTCTCATCACGGGCGGTCGCGGATGGTCGCAACTGCTCGTGTTGAGAAACCTTCTGTTTGCGTTGAGGAGGCTGCTGCTCCAGTAGAACATCTACTCCAGCGGCAGAAAGAAGCAGCGCCCTCTTGCGCTGTGCATGGTACCTTTCACACTGATTTTCCAGTGCGGGACAAACACCTGGCGCTAAAAATCAGCACAAATGGCACAACCTAAGGCACTCCACAACTTGGAGAACTCTGTGTAGCTCTGCAGAGCTTTTTGGTCACTTTACAGAGTTCCACATAGTGGAACTCCGCCCAGGCCTATCATGTTTCCACCTTTTATATTCATTTTCCAGACATGAGATGTGGATCATGAGATGTTGGACATGAACACCTCACCCACTACTAATCGTGAAATACTTCATCATCAGTGTCCACTCCATAGCGAGGTGGGTAGATACCACCTGGGTGGACTCAACCTCACTCAGGAGTTGTTAAATATTGTTAACTGGCTAAAAAAGGGATCCTGGATAACTAGTACTCCTGGTTAGCCTGTTCTACCTTCTTCTTGTCCAGCTGACCCTGGTCCGTTATGTTATGTTATGTTATTGTCATGTTATGTTATGTTATTGTCAAGTTATTGTCATGTTATGTTATGTACATGTTATGGTCATGTTATGTTATGTTATGTTATAGTCATGCTATATTATGTTATGGTCATGTTATGTTATGTTGTGTTATGGTATGGTCATTTTATGTTACGGTTATGTTATGGTTAAGTTATGTTATGGTTATGTTATGTTATGGTCATGTTATGTTATATTAGGGTAATGTTATGTTATGATCATGTTACGTTATGGTCATGTTATGTCATGGTCATGTTATGCCATGGTATGTCATGGTCATGTTATGGTCATGTTATGGTATGTCAAGGTATGTCATGGTATGTTATGTTATGGTAATGTTATGCTATGGTAATGTTCATGTTATGTTATAGTCATGTTATGTTATGGTCATGTTATGTTATGTTATGTTATGGTGTGGTATGGTATGGTCATGTTATGGTAATGTTCATGTTATGTTATGGTCATGTTGTGTTATAGTCATGCTATGTTATGGTCATGTTATGGTCATGTTATATTATGGTATGCTATGCTATGCTATGTTATGGTAAGGTCATGTTATGGTAAGGTCATGTCATGTTATGGTCATGTTATTTATTTATTTTATTTATTTATTTATTAAATTTGTAAGGCGCGACAGCTACCCAAAAAGGGTTTGCCGGAGCAGATCAGAAGGGTGTATAGCAGCTTGTTTGGTTACTGGTTGAAAAGCCAAGTCTTAAGGGATTTGCGAAAAAGTGTGTAGACCGTTTCGTTCCGGATGGCTGTGGGAAGTGCATTCCATAGTATGTTATGGCCATTTCATTTCATGTCATGCTATTTATGGGTGTTTTTAAAGTACTCGTCACCCGTGAGGGTATCCAGGCACTTTGTAGGCAGTGTGTGAGGCCCAACCTGGAGGACTTACTCGAAGAGCTCGGTCTTCAGCTTCTTGTGGAAGTCAAGTAGAGAGGAGGAGACTCTGAAGTGTAGAGGGAAGTTGTTCAAGGCTTTAAAAGTCAGGTATGAGAACTAAGGCACGACCTCCCTGCTCTGCTTTTGAATATACGTGGGATATGTGCTACTGAGAGACCAGCAAGGCGGGGGTATCTGGAAGGTTGGTGGAAATGAATGCGGCTATTCAGGTAGTCAGGACCTGTGTTGTGGAGTGCTTTGTAGGTGTGGGTGAGGAGTTTGAAGAGCACATGCTTGTGTATTGGGAGCATGCAGAGGTCCACAATGTGGGGTGTGCTATGGGCTCAACATAGGAGGTTGAGGACTAGTCTGGCTGTTGCCTTTGGATAGGCAGCAGTCTTCATATGAGCTTGTTGGTTATCCTTGCATACAGGGTGTTCCCAAAGTCTAGTCTGCCGGTGACGAGGGCTTGGTTGATATGTTTTCTGGGTGTTGTCTGGTACCCACTTGAAAAACTTTGTTCAGCATCCTAGGGTGCTGAAGTAGGATGTGGCTACAGCGTTGACTTGAGCGGACATGTGCAGTTTGGTGTCTATGAGTTTTAGGGTTTTTTTGATTGTAAGCAAGTCATGGGGGTGGGTTCAAGGTCTGTGGGCCACCAGGTGGAGTCCCATGGAGAGGCATCTTTCCTGAAGACCACCACTTCAGTCTTGTTCCTCTTCATTGTCTTGGTCCTCTTCATTGTCTCTGGTCCTTCTTTCTATTTCTCTCATTCAAGTGGGTCCTTTCATGAGTTTACCTAGTCTGCTGCTTCTAGTCCTGGTCATCCTTGTCCCTCTGGTGCTGGTCAGTGCACTCAGGCTCTCCTAGCTCTTCTAGTTATGCTAGCCCAGGTCCTCCTGTTTCTTCTACTCCTGGTCTTTCTGTTTCTTCAGGTCCTCGTCCACTGTATCCTGATCCACCTATTCCACATCCTCCTGATTCTTCTCACTCTGGTCCTGATACCCCTGTTCTTTTTTTCCTTGTCTGGGTCCTCCTCATCTATAAGTTCCTGGTCCCCTCTGGCCTTGGTAACTCGGGTCCTCATGGATTAAGTCTCCCTGGTCCTCGTTCTTCTTTTCCTCGGTCCTCATGGTTCTGCTCATCCTAGCCCTTCTTTGGTCCACATCCTGGTCTTTATCCTCATACTGGTCATCATCCTTCTCCCAACTTCTCCCACCGGTCCTACTCCTTCCTTCCGCAGACACCCTCCACAGTGACTTTAGTCAGGTACGTCCTCCAAGTCTGTCACTTAGATTTCTTTTGCTGAGACGACACTGTCAAGGACATAAATGAAGGCTGAGTAGAGACAGAACCTTGCCCACTTCAAACACTGCTTAGCTTGTTAAACACAACTATCATTCCCAAGATACATTAGGTGGGTGACTAAAATATTGGTGAGGCTGAAGGGGTCACTCATTACATGGGGCCAATAAGCACCTATGCCTGAAACCCACTTGTCTTATAGAATAGTAAGAAAAAGTGTGTTTATTCAGCTGGTAGGTGAGTGAATAGACACTCCTGTGAATTACGCAGATGCGTACACACTTTTGTACATTTGTATACCCTCTTATTTCAAATAAATCACCCATGCTGCTTCCTCGTTACAAGATTGCCACAACGCTACCATTGCTTTCTGTTACTTTTTTGTTCATGGCCAGCTAAAAAGGGATCTCCATCTCACTATTTATACAGACGGTGGTCAAATAGTGCATTAACCCTACTATTTCGATAGCAGAAAATATGTACAATTTTGCTGCCCGCTGAGTAAGTAGCAGAGACTCTAGACTATTTGACCAGCAGCACAAAAAGTAGTCACAACCTTTTTAAACAGGTGATGATTAAATAAAATGTGAACTGAAAAGCAAAGCGATGCAGGAGCGCACATGCCTTGCCTTATCAAGGAAGTTTTAAACGCATTGCTGGAACAACAATAGGTAAAGACTGTGGGGCATATTACCAAGGATTTGTGATAATTATTGCAAAGCGCGCTTAGCGGTGTATTTTTATCGCCGGCTATCGCTGGATTTCATCGTGGAGATAACGCGTTATTATCAACGCTTATCTCCAAGGCGATAAAAAATCCAGCGATAGCGGCGAAACCCAGCAATAGCGCGAGAAATCCCGCGATAAATTCACTGCGCTAATGAAAAGCTTGCTAATAGGCAGGTGAGGATTTAACCTTACAATCCACCTCCCATTGACAAGATGGTTAAGTCAAGTTTTTATCAGGTGTTAAATTCCAGCGATAATCGCGGTTAGAGCGACTTTTTTTATCGCTTCGCGGGCATTGATAATAGGGGGAAGTTGTGTTTGCGACTGTTTGCATTTGCTTTTAGTTGGGAACGCCTACTTTGCATGTCATTAGCGATAATTATCGCTGACATGCAAAGGGGCAACAAAACGGCCGCTATCGCCATTAAGCTTGCTAATAGGGCGATAAAAATATCGCCGCTTTATCGGCAAAGAGTGCCGCTAAAGTGGCGATACTGCCCTTGATAATATGCCCCTGTGTGTCCCGGATGGTGCCATTCATTTATATGAGGATTAGTGGACAGCTCATGGAGTGTCGGGAAAAACCAGTTTACTATTCCTAATATGGCTGCAGCTAGAAGGGCGAGGACCGGCCACTGGTTCGCCCAAGGGCGCCACTCTAAGCGCCTCATGTCTGGGGTACAAACGAAACAAACCCTCAAGGCGATCCTATTCATTTTGAAATGCATTCATTAACCCGATTGCAAGAGTTAACCCACGCCGCTAAAACGTCCGGGAAGAAAAACAACTTAAAGTGACAGAGGTTTCCAGCGGATGAACCCACCTCTCGAGATCAGGTTTGCCGTGACACCTTTTTCAAAGTTGAAACAGCACCCAAAGTTGGTGCAAATGAGAACACGCATTTTCCAATCAGCACCATGTCTCTTAGAGTTATAGGCCTTTTAACTCTTTTTTCTATATTTACTTTGCAAAAATGAATAGAAGTGTAATTGCCTCAGCTGCTGTTTCTCGCATTGCTAGTGTCACAAATGTCAGATGGGCTACATTGAAAATCTTAGCGTGCATGTCTACCCCATCAAACTGATGACAGTACACACACAATAGCGGTGAGTAAGAAGAGCCATGAAGAGAAGCTAATTGCCCGCATTAGCACAGCTGTAGGGTTTTTAGTGTCAAGAGCAGAGCAAGCTTTTCCGCTTTCAATGACAGATAAAAGTAGCATGATCACACGCCACCTAATGATTGATCCTAATGTGTCGCGATCATCATCTAGCCCAGAGTATAATGACTTGAGCTGACTTTTATCTGAGTCTTCCAGCTAAAAAAGCGCGCATTATTTGAAGCAGAAATATGGGCAGCCGGGCGCTTGCCAAGTTTGCAAACTTGACTGTCTTGTCAGGTGATTTCACAGTGCCCATCTGAAGGCAGCCGAGCAACAACAACACCAGCATTCCATGTGGAGTTTATTAAACCAAAAATGCTGCTCTGCAGATTCTTCGCGGAGAAACGCTCATACAATATTGCAGCGATATAAGCAACATTACCATTTTGATGAGAAGCCACAATAGATGTCGCGGGCTCCATTTCAGTTTTTATGTATTAAAGAATGTACTTATCCGGGAAGTTTACTGTTTGCTTCAGACATGACGTGAACAGACTTTTCTCATTTGCTTTAATTCTAAGGATTTTATGTTTTTTTCGGGCACAAAAATGATGTCATTATGCAGCACCACACTTACAGGGACTCTGACATTTCTAACCAGAACAGTGATACTTCAGTGTCTTGAGAAGATAAAGCAACATTATTTGTGTAGGCTTATCGTGTGAAAGACGGGCACTGACAAAGCCAGAGTGTCAGCATGTTTTTATAGTGAATAGCTTTTTTGTGCATGAATGTAAAGGTGAGTTTGTAGCTTTGCCAGGTTATGCGTGTAAATGAGGCGCGTTAGGGGCCAAACTTACCTCCTCAAATGACCTTTGCAATGTTTCAGTGTGATAATGCGAATGTTGATAATGCTGATATCATGTATGTGGAATTCATGTGGAAATGAAGCATGGTTAATAAATCGCCTGCAGACCATGATGGTGAGTCTTGATTCATTAATCAGTATGAAATATCATACTTTCCACCTGAAAATACTGATTAGATCTCTGAGCGTGATGCAACCCTTGGCAGTTAATACTATAGTTTTTCTTTTTTTTAAAACATTGCTTTTGCAAATTGGAACATATGGACCATGATGGTTGGTTCAGTCTTTGGTCCTGCCTTTTAGGACTTTTGTTAATTTAAGATGATCAAGTCATCACAGACTTTGGTCCCATGAACAGTGTGCCTTAGGCCTCAAGCTGCACGCTACTGACATGGCCAAAGTATGACAAAACCAATCTGAGGTTGCTTGCATTCCCTTCCAAAGTGGGCCAGACCTGACAGTTTGGGATAAACTGTTCCTAATGGAGTAAAAGCAAAGGCTGATTTACATATGGCTCTTTCCTATCTGA
Source organism: Calotriton arnoldi (assembly GCA_963921515.1). NCBI lineage: Eukaryota > Metazoa > Chordata > Amphibia > Caudata > Salamandridae > Calotriton > Calotriton arnoldi. The sequence continues at coordinate 181,459 of CAWUFW010016986.1, read as the reverse complement.
AGTGGAATGATGGGCAAAAAAAACCAATGGACTGGAATATGCCCTGAGTAGTACCAGTGGTTGAGGTTCAGTCAAGCATTCTGTTCATCACTTTTTGTTTTCCTCATTGGGACTGTGCACTAGATAAAAATAAGCCTCACCAAGATAAAAAACGTTCACCAAAAGCAGGCCTTTTAAAAACCTCACAGAAAGGTTAGAAGTGTTTCCAATATGCCAGATTCTTTCAACTTCCTTCCGGCACAAATAAGGTAATCTCAATATTATGTATCGGCACCCAGGCTCCCCTCACATCCAATATCTTTGTTTGCCCAACCTGAAAAACGAAAAACTCCCTCCTTAAAAGAGTGTTATGAAGTGACATTAAGAATAATTGTGTTAGACCTAGGACATAAATAGTAAACCATTGTGTCAAGAAATTCCGTTTTTTGCAAGTAAATTGTAGTTTATTCCTTTTATTGACCACCTTGAACCTGGATTCGCTTGTGTTTTGACTCTGTTGACTTTCAGTGACATTGACCAGCCACAGAGATATTTAGAAAGTGAGTATGAATTCAGATTTTTGATAGTTCTTTCCAATCAGCAGTTGTGAGGGATATAGGTTTGCCTGCTTATTACCAACTGGATCTTAAATGAATTAGCCTTGTTGTATGAGTTAGGCCATGTAACTATTGAATACAAATGCCTTCAGTCGAGCAAGAGGCCTAAACCAGCATTGTATCATTGTAAAGTCTGTTCTTGCTATAAGCACTTTCTGCTGTTTGGCATTTATATGAATTTCCTATCTAGCCTTCCATTCATTAGCCTCCAACTGCCAAAAATGGTTGCAAGCAGTTGAACGGAAAGGAGAACAATGATTTAAAAAAAACAACAACAAAAACTAGCGGAATGGGAAACCTTACAGGGCAGAATGTGAGGGCTGAAATGAACTTTGAGTCAGAAATACTTCCTAGGAAATTTACCATGCTAAGGACTCTGAAATATATGGAAACAAGAGGGTCACGCTTAGAAAAGCAGAATGTGCTTCACTGAAGTACTAGAGGGTCTGAAAGAATGTGGCAATCAATTTGGAGGGCAGAATGGCTATCAGAATTACAGAAATGGAATGACAAATATCGCATAAAATCTGCTCTAGAAACTGGCCTAAGCACTGAATCAAGATAATACCTTTCGGAACTGCCAGGGACAAAGCGGTCTACAAATCCAATTGAAACTGTGATCTTTGAATGACTCTTTACCCTTCATGTATCTTTGGACAGAATTTGCCCTAGGGTCCTACTTAAAGTTTTGGTCTTTCTTCCTGACAACACAAAGGGTGGTGGCCATAAACATGAGAGTGGAATCTGGGAAGCATGACTTTAAGCAGATCACAATGGTGTAGACATTCTTAATCAAGTCAAGTCAAGTCAAAGAAGGCTTTATTCGATTGCATAAACAAACAATCATAAAAGCACAATAGATAAAACAATCTTACAATTCATGCAGACAAAAATTCATTATTGAGTATATACATGAGCTTAAAAAATATTAAATTTACAAGGCCTTCATACAAACAATTTAAAAATCCATTTCTCATTAAGACAATAGTATACAACTTTGTTTCCTTATACTCAAAACCTTTTTCAGAAAAATTATTATTCTAAAAACACAATGCTCATTTTCCAGAAATTGAAGAGCCAGGAAAGCAGGACGACATTGACGTAACCCCCATTGTTTTAAAATAGGAACGAGGAGAGCTCTCCTAGGTACAGAATAAAACCTACAGAACAAAGTAACATGTATCATAGATTGAGGGGACATGTTATCACAGGGACATAATTGGAGGTTTTGAGACCAATCGTTCTTAATGGGGAAAGTTACCAGTCTATGGAAAACCCCCAGCCTGAAACGAGTTAATAAAAACCTATCATGGGCACTAGGTACAAAGGTCAGATAGGGTTGAATATTAAAAGAAGTTAAAACCAACTGATTGCGCAGGACTGTGGGTTTTAATATCACCGATGACATTCTAATCATATCCTGATGGAGAATACCCTCATGCTTTAATTCCTTCCTTGTTATTGCCCTGATTGTGGTAGGATTAATAAAATAGTCTAAATGGCCAAGATCCTTTAAAAAATTTCGGACATATTTTATCCAGGGGATCCTCACGGCACCTTCCAATTTCAGGATGTCAGTAAGGATATCTCTATTCAGTTTAGCCTCTTCTTTGGTCCAGAGCCTGTGCCATAACAGGACAGGCTCGAGCCTAATTAAATCTGATATAAAAGGTAGTCCTAACTCAGCATGACATATGCATGCTGAGGTACTACTCGGGACCGAAAGGATATACCTTAGGAAGGAGTTCTCTACTCTCTGGATAGGTAGAGGTTCGGCATGCCCCCACACCCCGCTCCAATATACTGCAGCTGAAACACATTTGGCCTTATAAATTTTAATAAGCTCCACTGGGGTTTTTTTGCCTAATTTTCTTGCAAAAGTAGTGAGAGCAGAAGTAGTGCGTAAAAGTGCCAGTTTTTTTGCTGCAGTAGCTTGCACCCAGGTATCATTGTTGGCAAAAGAATGCCCAAGTAAGAAAAAGTCTTTGAAATCCCAATCTTTTGTCCTGCCACATACATATCTTTATACTTCTTTATTCTGGAACCACACCGCATAACAAAAGTTTTGGAGGAGTTTACCCGTAGACCTAGGTCTTGCATAAAAAGGAAAAACTATCCAAAACACGCTGTAAGCCTACTTGTGTGCGGGACATCAGCACCGCGTCGTCTGCGTACAGAAGGGCTGGAATGGAGCGGCCGACCACCAGAGGGAAGTCCTGGTTGTCTTTAATAAGGGCCTCCCCCAATCCATTTATATACAAATTAAATAGGAACGGAGCCAGGACACAACCCTGCCTGACTCCGCTCCTGATTGGGAATGTGGTCGTGCGCTCGCCCCTCAACCCGCAGCGGACGCGGGCTTTGGCGTCACTATAAAAACGTTTAAGAAAATAAATAATATTTACATCAACCCCCATGACTTCTAATATTGACCAAAGCTTAGTGTGACGCACGCAATCGAATGCGGCTGTGAGGTCAACAAATGCTAAAAAGAGGTTCCCTTGTTTTGCTCTGGTATACTTCCCCACTAGAAGAGAAAGATTTATACCTTGATCAACGGTCCCCACACCAATCCGGAAGCCATACTGGAGGTCTGACAGGATAGAATTCTCGTCAGCCCAGTCCTGGAGACGTTCCAGGACGATTCTACCCACTACCTTTGTTATGGCATCCAGCAGGGAGATTGGTCTGTAACATCCAGGATCATGCCTATCCCCCTTCTTGAAAATGGGCACAATAGTAGACTCAACCCCCGTGGGTAGGAAATCAGTACTACAGCTGGCATTGAGCACCTGCACCAGTAGGGGCCCCCATAGAGAAACGTTTGATTTAAACATGTCCACCGGGACCCCGTCTGGACCAGGTGCCTTACCGCCTTGACTTGCATCCAGAGCTCGCTTTACTTCCTCTAGGGTAAATCTCAATTCCTTCTGATTTGAGTGATGGTTTGGTCCCAATGCCTGACACACTCGCGTGTCCTCAGTATCAAGATAACCCTCACCCTCAGGGTTGTCCTCGCCCCTATACACTTGGGCAAAATGCCCAATCCACTGCTCTTCCGATATAGCTATCTCAATTGAGGGACCGGTCTCAGTGGACAAGAAAGGTGCCCAGATTACCTTCCAGAAAGCCGCCGAGTCTCTGGATAGTGAGGCCGCGTGTAAGGCCTCCCAGGCCTCCCTCTTCAAGACATTTTTCCTGTCCCTTACTGCTTGCTTATATGCCTCTCTCGCTGCCCTTATTTCCAGTGTGTTTTTCGGGATTTTGTGGAGTACCTTCTTTAGCTGGGAGTACGCTTTAGTGCACCTTGTATCAAACCACCCTTTCTGAGAGCTATTACTCTTTTTGTGTCTTACAAGGGACTCTCTTATCGCAGTGGTTATTACCATAAATTAACTTAAAATTATGTCAGGGGGCGCTGTTTCAGTCAAACACGTCTCTATATGTGGTTTGCATTTGACCACCACTGCTTTAGTCACAGCCACTTGATCAACCATGGCCCAGCGAAGGGAGTACCCGTTAGTACTACCTATAGCTATATTTTCTAGCAGCTGATCGTTATTAACATTAAGTCTAGAAATTTTGCTAGAGGATAGCCTAATGGTCAAACAAAGGGGAAAATGGTCACTCAATGAGTTCTCTGAGACACAAAAGGAATGTAAACTTTGTACATGTTTATTTGATACTAAGATAAAGTCTATAGTGGAGCAAAGACCTCTACCGTTGAATGTCCATGGCATTGGAATTGGTGTAGGACAGATTTCATTAACAAAACCCAGATCAAAGCTAAAAATAAATTCATTTAGCAGCTCCCCCAAACTGGTATGCCTAAAATGAGATGAACATGCACCTACATCTCGTAAACCTCCACACAAATTATCATCGACATTTTCACATAACGCACAATTAAAATCCCCAGCTAATATATATGTTATATCTTTGCCCATGGTTTTACCTGCTGATTTCAATTCAGTGGACATCTTTCTCAGAACAGTGCCCGCTTCCCCAAGGGGGATGTTGTTATAAAAGTTGACCAAAACTATGGATAATGATTTGTTAAGATCCAATCTAACTAAATGATAATAATCATCACTAGCAAGCATCGTGATGTTTCTTATGTTTAGGCCACTGGATATATACGTACATAAACCACCCTTGGCCCTTCCACTCTGGACATTCACGGCTGGGGTGTGGTAGGTTCTATATCCATTTAGGTGACAGGGACAAAGCGGTCTACAAATCCAATTGAAACTGTGATCTTTGAATGACTCTTTACCCTTCATGTATCTTTGGACAGAATTTGCCCTAGGGTCCTACTTAAAGTTTTGGTCTTTCTTCCTGACAACACAAAGGGTGGTGGCCATAAACATGAGAGTGGAATCTGGGAAGCATGACTTTAAGCAGATCACAATGGTGTAGACATTCTTAATCACTGAGCTCAACATGAACCTGAGTTCTGTGCTCCACCTTGCAACATCACTCTGGAACTATATTCAGTGCAGTAGACCATTTCTGCAGATGCAACAGATATCCACACTGCTTGCATCCAACTTTGATGTGGCTTCTGATGCCTAATTACTGACCCTGATTTGACTACACAAGTCCCTTACAGCTTGATTCCGACACCTCACATTTCCTCTTCAGGACAAATATCTTTTTTTTTTTTTAAAACCATCTTTATTATTATACACAATATATTTGTGTATTCTATCCCTGTACCCACGTTGCATTCTAAATTGTTCAAAATATTACACAATACATAAAGGAGGGAACAAAATATACAATAATGCGAATCGATCTGTAACAGCACCATGATTCATAAATTCAGTAATGTTTACTCACTAAATCTGGACTTCTTATAATATGATATAATCGGTACCCTCATTGCGATACCTCATATTTCATTCAATCGGGCAAATATTTCCATATCTTTAGAAATCATTTCAACGAGCCCTTTCTTGAAGCACAAGCTCTCATACCTCTTCACCCACTTGATCTTATTTAGCCAATGGCTATAACCGGTACCTCGGTAGATCTCCATTTCTGTAATAATAATGATCTAGCAATCAACGAAGCAACAAATACAAACAGTTGTTGTCTTCATATTCAGCAAGAGCCTCCTCTCTGTAAGTGCAATTTCAGTGCTAATGGGGAAATTTCAAGTGCTAATGACCTCCATGCCCTTTCCAGCATATGGTCAATGGAGGTGCATTTCCCTGGGGAGTGGATACTAATTGGCCCGCAATAGTTTTTTTCTTTCCCATCATAGCGAGTGGGTGAAGGATAATAACAATCCAGAACAAAATAAGCAGATAGGATTGCTGTTGAGAGATAGGCGGGGAGGTGAAAATGTACACAAAGCAAACAAGACGGTCATGAGGTACCTTGTTGGCAGGGCCTAGAGGGGTAACCAAGCCTAGCCTCATCCGAACTCTGATGGGCGTGGATGGGCCGCCCTTAACCCGGGCGCACCCCATGCTATAGTAAACCGCAGCGCCTTATGAAGCCAAAAGAAGGACGGAGGAATCCTGGGGGTTGTAGTCCGCTCCCCCCTGCTGCAGTCGATCACAATGCGCGTTAAGCATTTTTTGCATTATTTTAAGGGCTACATTCCAGCTCAAAAAAAGTTTTGTGCCTAAAAGTAAATACTTTGTCAACACTTTGTGTTACTTTGCAGAGGCGTAAATTGTTGATAAATCAGCCCTTAAGTTTCCTAGGAAATTTATTGCACATTTTACATCTATCTACACAGAAGACGAGTTCCAAAACTGCAAAATGACGCCACCAACATTTAACCTGAAATGTTAAGGAGAGAATACCTTGAAGAAAATAGGGTGAGACACCCGGAAGCCCTTCCACAAGGGAATCTAAAAAAGCAGAAACATTGACAGTGATCTAGAAGAAGGTTTGTGACTCTGTATAGTAAATAAAAGATTGGCATGATAAGTACTGTCTTTCAGTAAAGTTTTGCGTTCCCCATTTCTTTGCCTCCATAAGTTCTTGGTACTCTGAAGCAGACGACCTGTGACAAGTCACCCGGAAGAAGTTACAAACAATGACTCTAAGGTGTTATTAGAATGTTATAAAATAAAGGGCGGGCATGTGGGTGTTTGAACCTTGTATGAGCATTGCTGCAAATAAGAAAACAACTGAAAGAATGAAGAGTTGAGATGAAAGCAAATGCATTTGCTAGTCAACTCTTCCCCGGAAGCGGATCCCCAATCCCTGAACATTGTATTGGTAAATGCCATAGAATAACCTAAAAAGTGCTTCTGTGTCATGTTTCAGCTGCAAGGAACACTGTTCAGTGTGAATAAGGCGGAGATGTAGAGAGGACAAGGATGGGCGTGGTTTCCAAGTGTTGAGAATCGAATAATGATTGGATTTCGACTGAATACAGACATACAAATAAATATGGTTATTATTTCTCAGCTGTTTCTTTTAATCTACTCACACTCAGAGCCAGAAAATGATGCTTACTGAAAGCATGGTTCTGGGGTGCATTTGAAAGCATCTAATTCAAGCTCAGGTGAAGGCATCGATGATAAAGAACAAGGCATATTGTGGCTTACTGAGGAAAACAGATGCTTGGAGCACACCTAAAGCAATTAATGCGCAGACGACGGGAAGTACAGTTTACCTACTCAGATTTTTTGGCAATGAATTATCAGCTTTTTCATGTGAGGATGCCTGCTTACAGCCGCCACAGGTTGAGAGCTATGTGTAGAAATGTTTCTGCAATCACCTTGTTTGAATCTGAAGATAAGCACCATGAATTCCACAGTTATTGAAAGATGTTGTGGTTCAAGGAAAGGAGCATCCTGTTTGCCATGCCAAATTACGCTGTACTATGCTCTGCAATTTTATATTGTGTTATGTTACGTTACGGTATGTTATTCATTGTTGTGTTATGGTATGCTATGTTATGTAATGTTGCGTTAAACTGTTTTAGAATATGTTATGAAGTTTTACAAAAAGTGTTAATTCTGGTCCTTCCATGTAATGATTCTTCTCGAGGGGAGGACAACAAATGTAAGATACTGTGTTTTTGTTGTTATTCAATTGAGATATCGTTTTGGCAAACTGGGAGATCTCTGGTAGCTCTCTGAAAGAGATTCTGTAAAAAAAAAAATGCTTGGAGTAGTATTGCTTACTCCTTATAGGTGGTTGAGCGAGGCAAACTTCCTCTCACACAGGGGGATATTCTCAAGGACCGGCGATACCTATCGCAAACGCCAGTTAGCGGCAGTTTTTTCATCGCCGCCTAACCCTGAAAACTATTGCTATGTTAGCGGTGTATTAACAAGCCGTCGCTACATGGCGATAGTATCAGGGAACGGTGGTGAAAACTGCCACTAACATCAGCGCAATGGCAATAGGAAATCCGGCGTTAGCGGGTGACAACTACCGATAGGCCCATTAGCGGCAAAAAAACCTCACGTTAGTCAGCCCAACGTGAGTTTTTTTTGCCTCTAATGCAAAAAATAGCCTATCACTCAACCTCCAATATAAAATAGGCATAACAACCAATAAAATGCAGAATGGAGCAGCCAGGGTCAAGTGCAGCACACACCAACAACCCCTGCAAGCCAGCCAACATCCAGGATGACCAGGATGAGAGCCTTGATGCCTCGCTGGACCTGCGTCTGGAGCCTGGATGCCTTGCTGGATCTGCGTCTGGAGTCTGGATGCCTTGCTGGACCTGCGCCTGGAGCCTGGATGCCTTGCTGGACCTGCGCCTGGAGCCTGGATGCCTCGCTGGACCTGCGCCTGGAGCCTGTATGCCTACCTGGACCTGCGCATGGTGGCTGGATGCCTCGCTGGACCTGCGCCTGGAGCCTGGATGCCTCGCTGGACCTGCGCCTGGAGCCTGGTTGCCTCGCTGGACCTGCGTCTGGAGCCTGGATGCCTTGCTGGACCAGCATCTGGAGCCTGGATGCCTCGCTGGACCTGCGTCTGGAGCCTGGATGCCTTGCTGGACCAGCGTCTGGAGCCTGGAGTGGGATGTGAAGGAGCTGTGGAGTCGATGAACCGTGGCGGTAGACATTGAGGCGCGACGATCGCCCGTACCTGGTGGTGAAGTCTGGCAGGTCGCATGGAGACACGTTGCTGACCTGTGTGAGAAGACCGCCTTGCAACCCTTGGAGCTGTTAATGGTAGAGGCGCTCATGCGCACCAATGTAGTGAGGTCGGCATCACATACTACGATCCACCACTACACCGGGGTGCACAAAGGGGATTACCAACGCTGTGTGCCGTCTCCCTGCATCACAGGCCCGATGATGTTGGACTGGCCGTATGCTGTGGAGGGTGAGGCCCCTGTGCTATGCCGAACTTGTGTGGCGTGAGCGCTGCAACTTCACGCCTAAGGGGGCCCTGCTGCATCAACTGCATCGGGAGGTCCACCAGTGAACTAGGTGGCGACTGCTGTACCCAGCCTAGTGAAATCACACCTGGCTGAGGCTCCTGCTGGCTGAGTCACAGATTTGGAGAGAGTGCAGTGGATTGCACCACGGTGTCAGTGTCCAGGTAAGGAGAAGTTGGGACGCATAGCGCAGGAGGGCCGGGGGGCGAGTCGCTCAGACCTATCACACGTAGATGACGCACCCCCAGTGGCAGCACTTCCGCAATGGCGGAAGAGCGTTGCCCCACTGCCTCAAGCAGTGCAGAAGAGCAACAATGCTCACATGAAGATAACTCAATCAATCAATCAATCAATCAGGGGAACTGTAAGCGCGCTACTCAACCGTGAGAGTCTCAAGGCGCAGGGGTGGTCCGCAGATCTGTTAGCCGAAGAGCCATGTCTTCAGGGTCTTCCTGAAGGTGTTCAGGGAGGGGGCACGTCTGATGTCTGCCGGTAGCTCGTTCCAGGTCTTGGCTGCAATGTGGGAGAAGGATCTTCCACCTGCTCTGGCTCTGTGGATGCGCGGGGTTTCGGCCAGTGCGAGGTTGGAAGATCGGAGGTTTCTTTTGGGTACGTGGAAGTTGATTCTGTCATTGAGGTATTTGGGTCCGTTGTTGTGTAGGCATTTGTCAGCGTGAGTGAGGACTTAGAAGGTGACTCTTTTCTCCACGGGGAGCCAGTGGAGTCTTCGTAGGTGTTGGCTGATTTGTTTGTGCCGGGGGATGCCAGGACGAGTCTGACGGCGGTGTTCTGTAATGTCTGGAGTTTGCGGAGTAGGGACTTGTTAATACTGGAGTAGAGTGCGTTTCCATAGTCCAGTCTGCTGGTGATGAGTGCATGGGTGACTGTCTTCCTTGACTCCGGGGGGATCCATTTGAAGGTCTTGCGGAGGATGCGGAGGGTGTTGAAGCAGCTGGAGGTGATGGCCTTGACCTGTTGGTTCATGGTGAGGGATGAGTCGAGTACGAAGCCGAGGTCCGAGGGGGTAGGTGGGCTTCCGAGTGCGGTCGGCCACCAGGTGTGGTCCCATGCTGAAGTGGGTGGATCGGATCCAGTCTAGGGATGTTCCTTGTATGCCGGCGTCGTGTAGTCTGGCAACTAGTGTGTGGTGGGAGACGGTGTCGAAGGCTGCTGAAAGGTCAAGTAGGATGAGGCCTGCAGAGTGGCCTTGGTCCAGGGGGATGCGGATGTCGTCTGTGGCGGCAAGTAGGGCCACGGGGTGTTTGTGCACGGAGCGCACGTTGAGGAGGATGCATCTTAGGGTGTCGCCGGTGCTGGCTTCGGCTGTGTTGGAGGCCGGGGTGGTGGTTAAGGTCTGGCGGCAGTGGAGGCATGAGAACTGGCCGTGGGTTGTGTTTGGTGAGGCCTGTAGGCAGTCTCTGAGTTTTCCGGGGATGAGTGTCTGTCGCGTGGCTGTGCTGTAGCAGTGGGTGTCTCGAGATCCAGGGTTCCTGGCGCTGGTCGCGGTCGGGCCACGGACGGGCGCAGACGGGCTTGTCTTTGGCGCGCCCTCTGCACGCGACCACGCAGGGGCTGCCATTTAGTAGGGGAGGGGGGAGGAACGATCAGCTGGCAGGCGGGAATGGGCGAAGACAGGGGGCGGGGCCGCAGGGGCAGCAGCAGCGGGAAGTGGGATGCGCAGGCTCAGAGAAGCAAAAAAACAGATTCAAAAGGGAAAAACAAGGGATGACTGACTGATGTAATCATGCTATGTATCCTCAGGGGGTGGGAGGGTGGGTAGGACTGCTCCAAACACAGAATAGGGCATGGGCGGATTGGCATGCCCACTCAAGTGCGCAATGACTGTTTGGCTGGCCCACTCAGTTCGCCCAAACCAGTCATGCGCACTTTCCTGTTCGCAATGCAGGCTGCATTACAGTCTACATGGAGAACATGCCCACCCCTCCAGCCCCTGGCTGCATGACTTGTCCCGTTGCCAATTACCAATCCCACTGCCGCATCGCAAACGCAGGAGAGCAGGAGCTACGAAGACACAGGACCCGGCTTTGAGGTAAGACTTCCCTCATAACATTTTTTACAACACCCACACACACATCCCCGCGTCCACACCCCATCCAGTGTTCTTTCCAGCATTTACCACCTCACAGCTGTCCAGCCCCCCCCCCCGGACTTCTTAATGGCTGCCGCTGTGCGCCCATGCACAGCGGGCGTACCACTCGTGTGCCAAAGGCACATACGTAGTTGCGACGCATGCCATAACATCGCATTCCATTCCAATGCATACTAATACTAGGCACATTGCAACAGTAGAGTTGGTGTTGCATAGCGGAGACATTAATATCACTATTCCCACTTCAGTGAGTGCAACCCAAAACTAACCTTTGCACCCCAAACCCAACCGTGAACCCTGGAATTCCTTTTTGAGCCCCCATAACACACCCAAAAATCAAATTTGACCCAAATGCACACCCCAATTTCTATATTTTACCCCAAAACACACCCCAATTTCCATATTTCACATCCAAAACCCATACCCACCCGAAAAACTTTAAATTACCCCATTACTGACCTCACAATGCATTGTAATCAAATGCGATGTAAAGGCACCTGCGTTGTTGGAGTTGCGTTGTTAACAATGTACTGCCTGTGTTGTAATGGTCGTCTCCCGTGCCAAAGGCAACCAATAGGCTACGACGTTTGCGTCCGTCTGCCCCTGGACCGTGCTCTGCACCAAGGACCCTTCCTCTTGGACACTCCACCGCTACGACACCAGCACCCTCCTCGCCATCAACCCTGGACGCCACCTCGCATGCCAGGACCAACCTCTGCGCCGGACCGGACATCGCCATTGCCATCACTGACGGCTGCAGTATCACCCGCAAGGAGCACCCCGAGCATCAAGGAGGAGGCATTGCCATCACCTACAGAAGCACACTCCGACTGACCACGCACTCTAATGACCCAAGGGTGACCATGGACCACCTCAACTCCCAGATCCTCACCAAGCCCAAGCACATCCTCTGTGGCACCCTCATGTGCAGGCCCCCCGGGCCATGGCCCCCCATTCTCCAATACCATTGTAGACCTCATTGCACCCCAGGGTCCCCCATCCACCGACGACATCCTACTCTGTGAACTCATGTTCCACCTGGACAACCCCAGTGACCAGGACACCACCCCCTCGTGGGGAAGGTCCCCTACATCAGACGCAAGCAGCAAGTCACCTCAACAAGCCACATATCAGGACACACGGTCAAGCACGTCACCTCCGCCAGCGGGAACTTCAACTACAGCCACAACACCGGACTCTCCTGGACCGACCATCATTGGTAACATCACATCTTCACCTTGCCCACTGGACGCCGCCGCCATCATCGCACCCCTCGCAGCTGGATCAAGGCCACCGAAGAACGTCTCGTCAACTCCCTCCGCACCAACACTCCACCAATGCTTCCAAACGATGACACCGCAGCGCGCAACCACCACCGATGGATCTCCAACAGCGCCGACATTCGGGCACCCCTCATGAACGGCACTGCATCAGTACCTTCCGCCTGCCTGATGGCAGGCGTGAGGGTGACGCAGTGCCACAGGGATAGGCTGGCCCCATGCATTGATGGAGTTGCGTCATGGTTGTGACACGACTGCAGCAATGCGTGACTTTAGCGCAGACAGATACGTCAGGATTCCTGACGTATCTGTCATTACTTGCGTCATGGAGCGCTGTCCAGTGAATACAGCGCATCCATGCTGTCGCAAGAAGGGCGTAGTGAGTAGTGTTGCAACGCTGTCTTGTCGCAGCGCTGCAACACTTTTCATGACTGCGGCCCAGGAATGCGCACTATCTTATTGATGGTGCGCATTCCTGCACTGCAGTTTTGTCACAGGGCAGCGCTGCAACATTGCTTGCAGCGCTGTCCAGCACCAAAACCTGCTGAGATGAGGCCCCAAGTGTTATCCCCATTTTTAAGACCAGTTATTTTCTGGTCTTAAGTAACTGGCTCTAACTGCAGTTAGAGACAGTTTTTTTGGTCTTCAGAACTTCAAGGATCCCCTTGTGAATATGGAGTAGTGGGGTTTGCGGCCGCTTTTGCAGGGGAACGCCTCTCCTTCATATAATTATTGCTAACAGAAGTGGCGATCTTTACAACGGACGTATTCACCTAAAAACGGTCGCTAACGGCTGTTAGCGACAGCTTGGTAATGGAGCGATAAAATTATCGCTGCATTAGCTGCAGAAAAGTGCCACTTACGCGGTGATTACTCCTTGTGAATATGCCCCACAGTATTTTTTTTCATTAGCAAATCGAACTCATCTAACTGCCACTGACAGCCAGTTTGCTGCACATGAGCTAGGAAGTGGGCAATTCCTAGTTATGTCTTCACTCACAGTTTGCTCAATAGCAGTGCTTAATTTGAGCCTATGGTTTCTGGTGCTCGCACAGGCACTAAGGAAAGTCTGCCACATGATGGCGCTGTTTCGCTAATTTAGAGAAGAGCAGAACAACTGTTGTTTAGTAGTTCAATTTACATTAAAAACGATAAATACCTGCCGCCAAAGTCATTCTTATCACTTTGGGAGCCTATAATAGTCTGATTTGTAACATTTGTAGGAGTGTGAGGGTTACTGCTTGTGTTGGTACTGTCATAGGCAGTGCTGGTAGGGGCAATGGGTGATACAAGCAGCAATGACCTCCTGACAACCGCCCTGACACTTATCGTTTAAAAAAAATAAGTACTGCACAATAGAGCTCTGCCTCTTTAATGTATTGGAGGTTTTCTGATGGTGATGGTGGAATTTTTGTTTCGCAGACTGTGGGTAAAATATACTAATGTTTGAATCAATGTAACAAATCAACCAAATTTGTTGCATTGTTTTACATCATGAGCAGTGAGAAAAACAGACTCATATCCACTAATATGTGGCGATATTTTGTTTAGCTCTTATCGTTTCCAAACATCAATTAGATGAAAGAGTAACTAATGAGATTTATCAAAAATTATGATTAATCCTGATTATGGTAATGATTTTTACTAAAATCCATGTCTTTGTGTGTGTAACCATGTGCGTCAATAATGACAAAGAAAAGTAGGTGCTTCACATTTCTATTTGACAATGCTTCTATGAAACTTACAGCGAATGTATTTCAAACACATATCAATCTAATTTGTTTGAAATTAAATCTTTAATCTGAAATGTATTTACATGTTGGTACTTACAAAAATTACAAGTACCTTATACTGACGTATTTTTTGTGATCATATTAAATTATCCTAATTGCATCAGAAGCTATGCTAAAATCATGACTTTTTCATGTTCTCTTCTGAATATATGCTTATAATTTTATATATTCTGCGTTATATTAGCCTAAATTATTATGGGCCGGAATGCATGCATGAAGTTCTCTGCCTCGCTAAACTCACTGTTCGTGAGAGAATTCCTCAGTATAACAAATTATGTGAATCAGTGTTTTCTTTCCTGAGATCCCATGTACTGTACAAAAGATTTGCTACATAGTTGTTACTATTTCAGGACATCTGCCTGGGAAACTGTCCTCTTTAACCCACTCACATTCTCTATCTAAAGAGCATTGTTCTAACGTTTCACATACTGGATGGCTTAAGGACTGCATAATTGTCCCACCTATTTCTTTGCATTTTGTGTCTTCTTTATGTTGCCTGACACACAACCCATATGAACTGACCAATGGACTGTGTCTGATGAGATGAGGTGATTCCAGGAGGGGCCAGCCCCGGAACAGCTAAGAATATAAGATTGTAGGATTTAACTGATTTTCAGCAGTATTATTATTGTGATATGCGAATATGGAGCTTGATAGTGATGGATGACTGCTGTTCTGCATGCATGCTGACTATGAACTGCTAACGGAGATATGCAAAACTTACCTGGCAATTTAACTTGCTTGTTTTGGATAAGCCTGGGCGGTGAACTACGCTACGCTCGCGGAGCTTGCGAAGTTTCGGTAACTTCGCGATTCGCGTAGAACGCGAAGTTACCGTGCACTACGCAATTTGCGGCGTAGCGTAGCTGTTTTTCTTCTTCGCGCGCTCAATATACGTTCTCGCGCGCGCGGTAACGACCTACCGTGATTCTGCGTTCGCCGACGCGACTTCCTATCCGTTCGCGGGCGCCACGAGATTTGGAATCCGGCCGCACGATCCCGCGAGAGTGTGCGAACGCGAACACGTCATTCGGACGCGCAATCTGACTTCCGGCGGCAGTGTTGGTAAGATCGCGATCCCGAACACGAAGAAACTACAATCTGGCGAAGAATATATCTCGAGCATCATAAAACCTTCTCGAAAATGATGAATTAGTTCATTTTGCACAAAAAACTCCTCAGGTTGTCATTTAGAGATGTAGTTTGGTGAGCAAGGAGTCCTTTTTCTTTTTTTCCAAGAGGAAGGAAGTGCCCCTGATTCTCAAACTTCCTGTTCCTGTCCAGCAGGCTCCTCCCAGTGCTTTGTCCATGTGCTGTTCACTTTCATTTGGATTTGGAGCTGGAAGGATCACTTTTTGTGTCTGTCTGCTGCATCATATCATTGGATTGGATTTGAGGACTCTTGGATTTGAGATTTTACAAGTAAGTTGGAGAATTGGTGTACTTGTTTGTTTGATTGGGGCTTGTTTGTACCTACATTTTTTTGTGGTATTTCCATAGTTTTTAAAATGTATTGTTGTGGCCTGTAGTTTCGGCAGGGGCCTAGTTGTTTTTCTTTGATTGGAATTTCAGCCAGTAGGCCCGGACTAGAGCCAGAGGTACCCATGGGTGCATGTTTCTGTGGTGTCTGTTGAATTTAAAGTTTAAACATCATGTAGGCCGGGCATCCATGGATGGCATTGGATTGATTTGCAAAATGTGGGTTTTGGGGTGGTATTTTATATTTTTGGGTGTTTGTTAAATAAATAGGCCTTTTCAGGCAGTAGGTAACCCTGGGCGTTCAGCTCGCGGACTTTGGGCAAGTCCGCACTGCGCGACAACGCGGACTTACACTTTTATCTTCTTCGCGCGCTCATTGTACGTTTTCGCGCGCGCGATAACGACAATTTGTGACGATCGCGATGCCGAACACGCAGAATTTACAATCTGGCGAACAATATCTCTCGAGCATCATTAAACCTTCTCGAAAATGTTGATTTAGTTCATTTTGCACAAAAAACTCCTCAGGTTGTCATTTAGATGTAGTTTGGTGATCAAGGAGTCATTTGTTTTTTGTTTTACAATTTTTTCCAAGAGGTAGCAAGTTTCCCAGAGTCTCCAACTGCCTGGTCCTGTCCTTTGTCTTCACTTTTTTGTTATTTTGGGTGGCCTGGCCATGTGGGTGGCGGCCATTTTGTAAAGCCAGGCATTGTGCTTTTGCCATAGGCCTGCATTGTCTGTCTTGTGTTCCTTTTCTTGTTGTTCTGGGTGGCCTGGCCATGTGTTGGCGGCCATTTTGTGTGAACAGCCACTGTGCTTTTGCCATAGGCCTCCAAGCTTGCGGCCTAGTGTGCCAGTAGGCCCGGAGGTAGTCATCCTCATGGGTGCATAAAAACTGTTTCTGTGTTGTCTGTTGAATTGTAACATAATTTAGGCCATGGATGGCATTGGATTGATTTGCAAAATGTGGCTTTTGGGGCGTATTTTATTTTTTGGGGTGTTTGTTAAATAAATAGGCCTTTTCAGCCAGTAGGTAACCCTGGGCGTTCAGCTCGCGGACTTTGGGCAAGTCCGCACTGCGCGACAACGTGGACTTACACTTTTTATCTTCTTCGCGCGCTCAATGTACGTTTTCGCGCGCGATAACGACATTTTGTGACGATCGCGATGCCGAACACGCAGAATTTACAATCTGGCGAACAATATCTCTCGAGCATCATTAAACCTTCTCGAAAATGTTGATTTAGTTCATTTTGCACAAAAAACTCCTCAGGTTGTCATTTAGATGTAGTTTGGTGAGCAAGGAGTCATTTTTCTTTGTTTTACAATTTTTTCCAAGAGGTAGCAAGTTGCCCAGAGTCTCCAACTGCCTGGTCCTGTCCTTTGTCTTCACTTTTTGTTATTTTGTGGTGGCCATGTGGGCGCGGCCATTTTGTTAAACCAGCCACTGTGCTTTTGCCATAGGCCTCCAAGCTTGCGGCCCAGTATGCCAGTAGGCCCAGAGGTAGTCACCATGGGTGCATAAAACTGTTTCTGTGTAGTCTGTGGAATTTTGACATCATTTAGGCCATGGATGGCATTGAATTGATTCAATTGAATTGCGAAATGTGTTTTTTTTTGGAGGGTCTGACTATTTCACTTTTTGGGTGTGTTAAATAAATGCCTTTTTTGCGTGTGTACTGTGTAATTATAATTGTGTTGTTGTAGTGGTTGTCTAACTTTCCAAAGTGTTTTTAGCCATGTGGATTTTAGTTTTTGCATTAAAGCTGTGTGTGTTTTATAAGGCATCCTTTGTCTGCCCATATGTAGGCCTGCTTGAGTTCATTGTTTGCCGTGCCTTGTGCCTGTGAGTCACCATGTTTCTGGGGGCCATTTTGTTGTGGTAGTTATTAGTGTGCTGTTTTTGCCACATAGGCCTGCGTGTCTTTCCATTGTTCCTCTTGTCTTACTGCTTCCAAATCCATCCCCATTGCCAGCTGCAGCTCCCTGATGCTGCTATATAATACATCCCACGTGATGCACAAATTTAGGCCAAACATGCTCCAGTACATTTTAGTTTTTGTTCTTTACTATTCTTATTCTTCCAGAGTGTACACTAGCACTACACAGTAGCCAGGAAAGCCCTGGCCTTGTTGTCAACGTCTCATAAATGGCTACACTGTGTGTTGTTGTTCACAGAGTTTCTGAAATTTAATAATTGAGGCCACCACACACTAAGTTCTATATTCTATTTGTTTGATTTGTGCTATGTTTGACTGATGTTCTGGCTTTTTTGCTTTTAGGTGCACAAAGACTGAGGAGGAGGTGTGTCTCTCATCATTGCCTGTTGCACTTCCAGACAGACATCCTGCTGCTGTACACACAACACAACGTGACGTGTGACCTGACCAGACATCTCTGCAACTGAGTGCTGCTGACATCTGAAGAAGATGGGCCCAAAGAAAGCAGGTACCAGGTCCTCCAGTACCAAGAAAGTTGCTATTGAGAAGAAGAAGGAACAGAAGAAGCAAGTGACACTGAAGTCTGGTGTGCCGGCCAATACCTTTTTGGGAAAAAAAATTGCGCCTGCAGCAGCGGTGTCCGGGGGCAAGCTGGGGGCAGCACCTCCGCATCAGTGGACCCAACCCACCAACCCAGGCCCAAGCACATGAGTGGGGAAGAGGTAGCCAGCCTAATGGTGGAAAGCAGTGATGCTGAGCCGGAGATAAACTTATCGCTATCTCAAAGTAGTACCCAATCAACGCAGGAGGAAACACAGCAGATAAGTGGTCAACAACAACAGCCGCAACCACCGCCCGCAATAGTAGTTGTTGTTCCTCCTGAAGTAGGGGCAGTTCAGGAAATTGAGCCTCATGCAGAGGTAGAAGAAGAAGCCACTCATTCAGAAGATCCATTGTCTTCCAAATCCCCAGCAAGGAAAAGGAGGGGTAGTCCATCAAGTTCTTCGCCAAGCCCCCTTCTGATGATCTAGATGCCACTTGGAAGCCACAAACTGAGTCTGAGAGGGAGCCACGTTCCAAGACCAAGCTAGGGAAAAGGAAGGTTCCAGAAAGCCTTACACTTATGGAGGTCGATGTAGAACAGCAAGATGATGATGATGATGACGACGAGCCAGTCATCACGAACATCACTCCCGGCCCCGAGGAGATGGAGACCAACATTCTTACTCTATCCAAAATCGCTGCGAGGGATGTAGCACGCATACCTCCACAGGTAACACCAACACGACCTACAGCTTCCATATTTGCATTAGCAAAGGCCCGGCAGCGACCTACATCCAGCACAACCACCACCTCTGTAGGAGTAGGTAGTGGTACAGCAGCACAGAGTCAAATTCAACACACACCCTACAGATCATCCGGCATTGGAAGTGGCACCTCCAGCAGGAGGCCAAAGTTAAGCTCCCCAGTTTGGGACTTCTTTACGGTTAGCGAAAAGGAGGAGAACATTGCTATATGCTCCATTTGTAATACCTCTGTTAGTCGTGGTAAGCTTGGTACAAACTATGGTACCGGAGGCCAAATGACCCATCTGAAAAAACACCACTTGATCAGCTGGGAGGACCACCTTCGCGCCATAAAAAAAACTGCAACCATTGGTGTTGGTGGGGATAAAGGAGTAGAAGAAGAAGATCCGATCACGGTGGAAGAGGAAGGACAGGGAGACATTCTCTCTGGTAGTGGTACACAAGGTGTCCCTGACCCCAGCAGTGCAGTCTTAACGTTGCACACATCTTCAGCAACATCTCAGTGGCACAAGAGTAAGAGTCAGCCGGAGACACCAAGAAGTACCAGGTCCGCACTACCAAAAAGTGCGTTGAGCCTAAGAGAAAGGAAAACCATGCAGCCTACCATTATCAGCATGTTTGGGGGTGAGGGGCAGTACGAACGCAACCACCCAATAGCACGTTTGTACAATGCGAAGCTGGCTAAAATGTTAGCACTGGACCTTCTCCCTTTTTCTTTTGTTGAAGGGTTGGGTTTTGTGGAATTTGTGTCAACCATCTGCCCAAAATGGCATGTTCCCAGCCGCTACTATTTTGCCAGAGTTGCAGTTCCAGCACTACATCACGACGTGCTGGAATTGCTAGGAAAGGCCTTGAAGCAGAGTGCTGTTCACAGTATCCACCTGACTACAGACATGTGGACCAGTTGCCAAGCCACAGATTACATGTGCATCACTGCACACTGGATCAGTTTTGCGGGGGTTAGAGAACAGGTATCTGCTGGTGTTGATACTGCAGAGATTTTTCATGCCACTCGCAAACATGCAACTGTAGCCATGTTTGCCATGGAGAAATCTCATACTGCTGCAAACATTTTGGAAGAGTTTAACACCAAGGTCTTTGAGTGGCTGCGCCCAAGAGGGCTTACGATTGGTTTTGTTGCCACGGACAACGGCAGTAATGTAGTTTTGGCCATGCGCAATGGTGGCTATTTCAGGGTCCCGTGTTTGGCACACTGCATTAACATTGTTGTTCAAGACTTTTTGAAAAATGAATCAAAAGTCAGCAACTTACTGGTCACCTGCAGAAGAATATGCACACATTTCAGCCATTCTTTTAAAGCCCGGAAGCAGCTGAGGGTCATTCAACGTGAGCATAAACAGCCAGTCAAAGCGCTCATCCAGGAGGTGCCAACACGTTGGAACTCAACTTATTACATGCTTGATCGTCTGTTTGAACTGTACATACCACTCAATGCTTATGTCATGCAAAGATTAGGGGAACCTACTGTGAGAGGCATGACCGTTGAGATGGCTCAATGGGACCTCATTAAATGCCTGACTGAGATGCTACTTCCTTTTGAGATCTTCACACGTGAAGTCAGCAGGGAGGACTGTACTATGGGCCAAGCTATCCCATTGTTGCACATGCTAGAGCAACAGCTGAAGGATGTGTCTGAAACGTACGCAGGTGTGGATGACAAACAAGACGCATATCATTTGGCGGAGACCTTAGCCGCTCGCTTATCGGAAAATACAAGGATTAAAAATAAAATTTTGTCACAACCACATTACATTAGTGCCACAATTTTGGATCCACGGTACAAAGTATTTCTGAACAGCAAGGCAGTAATTCCTTTTTCGGAAGTGGATGTTGCCAACTACAAAACTTTGATAGCTAAGGAAGCCACTATTTTCGAAAGCGAACGGCTGTTAATTACAGGCCCCCACCCCAGGCCATAACCAGTACTACAGGGCATCCAGAGTCAAGTTCTACTTCGGAGCCTGAGGGCAGTGCATTTGCCTCCCAGCAGTCACCTACACCAACAATAACATCAAGAACAGGATCATCCACAGCACAATGTGCAACTGATTGGTTTCTACAGCAGGGGTATGGTAAGTCCAGTGCTGATGCAAAGGCAAAACAGGCCGAGCACATCGGAGCACCCCTGAACATTGAGCGGATGGTCCAGGCCTATCTGGATGACCCAACAGAGGTCTTCATGGATCGAAACCCATTGGTGTATTGGTATGGGAAAAGAAGCCAATGGACAGTGCTCAGCAGGCTGGCGATAAAGTATCTGGCTTCCCCTGTCGCAAGTGTCTCTTCTGAGCGTGTTTTCAGTGCTGCTGGTGCCATTGTAACTTCGAAAGGACCAGTCTCTCGGCCCAAAGCGTGGAGAGGTTAACCATGATCAAAATGAATCAGCACTTTATACCACCGGATTACAAAATACGTGAATCACAGCAGGAAGAGGAGAGCGACTTGGATGACGTAAATAGTGCGTTACAGGACCTACTTCTGTCCGAACCACCAGAGTTTGAGGACGAGCTCCTCTTCCCTGACAACTAGGCTTTCAAATTGTTGCTTTCTTCCTTCCTTTATGTGTCTGTGTATCTGTCTTTCTGGTTCAAATCAAATCACAACAAAACCATCACCACCGTCTTCTCTTTTATTTCCCTATTGGAGTTGCACGTCTGTGCATTTAACTGTCCACTCTTCAGAGTCCTGCTTCATCTTCCTGTCTCGCACAAGTACATTTCCATCAAGCCAGACATTAGTACAAGAAATGTTGCCTTTACCAGTCCCGCCTCCATTAGAAGTGAAACGTGACTACTATAGCTATCCTCCGTTTTGTTTTCGAGCCGAAACTCATCAGTGTCCGAAGGCTACAGCCTCAGCAGGCATCCAAAGGTCCTCACTGTCAGGACAGAAGGTACTTGGCAGAGAAAGACAAGAGACTCTTCGAAGAAACTTGCTGACATTTGTGCAAACTCAAATGACCAGCAATGAGCGCTACACAGGCCGCGGCCCATCATCACAGTGCTGACCATGGGAAGCAACTTAAACTGTGACAAAGTGCCACAGATGAATAAGACGAAAACCAAAACAGCGCCTAACACTCAAAATGAATGTGGACTGGAGTAATGATGAGGCCACTGCCCCGTAAAAAAAAAAAAAAATGTCAGAACTAGGCATCTGATGATCTGACAGCCAAAGAGAAGAGCAAGACAGGTAATGATGGAATGCATTGGATGCTTGCAGACTCTGAGCGATTGCTGTTGTTTGTTGTTGATGTTGTGCATGAAGTCGAACTCTACTCTACTAGTTAATCTACAAAGTGACTCAAGTAAGTCAGTGACAGTCAATGTTTCCCTTCTTGTTGTTTAATAACCAAATTGTACTCCTACTACTGCAGGTGCAGGCCAATATCTGTTGCAATTTTTAATATGGAATATGGACTTAATCGGAGTCAATACAGACTGAGTTGTAGTTGGACAACACGTACCACACCATGATGATGACCATACTATCTTTTTGCGCGCAGTCATTCAGTTGGATCGGAGATGATTCAAGGACTAACTGCATTTCATGAAGTGGCATAAGGTAAACATAAACACAACAATTCAACAAGAAAGTAGTAAACACAGCAGACCTACATGTCCATGTAGTGGTGTAGTCGAGTGTAGTGATGACTGACAGCGGCGCATTGATTTTGTCACTTAATTAGGAAAATGCTAAGTTGCTGTGTATGCCTTTTGTCTGGCTATGTCAAAAATTAAGGTAAATGGAGGTTGGGTCACGGGCTGGTGCTGTGGTGGGCCTGTTCTGTCCTGTTGTTGTTGTAGCTTAATGCTGTAAACAGAATCTACACGATATATCCAAGCCGCCTCACTCTGAAAGTGTTCTCTCTTCTCTTCTTGGACTCCACCGTAAATGATGGGTTTTTTTATTCATTGATTTCTCAATACCCCTTTTGTTTTTCCATCTAGACGTTACAGGCCGGCCTTTACCCTGTGCTTGCTATACTGGGAGACACAACTCACATTTACCTTACCAATCGGCATCAGGAAGGCAACCAAGATTGATGTACGGAGCGTCCATGGAAGATAGGACCAAGAGGAAGGACGAGATTCAACTCCACAATTTTAGCATGATAATACAGTAACTTTAGTATCATTCATCATTCATCTTTTAATTAATTTGAATCCTTTTTTCTCTGCAATCATTAGGACTGTGTGTTGTGTGTTTGTTTGCTAATTGATCCCTACAAATGTTTTTTAATTGTCTTTGCTATCTTTACAAGTAAGCCCAGTACAACATGGAATTTGGGTCTCTGAGGGCATATTACAGGCAAGGCAAATTGCATAGAATATACTGGTGCCCTGTACTGTCTAATTGTCTAGTAGGAGTTATTAAGTACTACTCATTAACCATCAAGTTATCTAATCTTCATCATCATTAACGCATGCATTTCCCTTTTCTCCCTTTATTGATTTTTTGGATAAGATCATGGTCGTCTGCCAAGATTGCGCTTTGCTTTTGTTGTCCATGCGTACTGTTTTTCATTTTCAAACCTTTCCCCAAACCCCCTTCCCATCCATTCATCAAACCCTAACCCTCTTCCCCGGGCTGTGATTTATATTGAGGTGTGATGTGACTACATAAAATGTACACCAATTGATCACACGCTTGCTGGGGCAGATGTGGTGAAAGCAACACTAATTCAATTGCAAGGCAGGGCGAGGAGCTTCTTCTGCTTGCCCACCCATGCTCAGTCTATGTGCAAGCCGTCACCGGCTAATAGTAGTACATCATAATTAATTGCCGTCATTGATTGGCTTAATCATCAAACTCCTACCACACAGCAGTAAAGGTTACGAATTACGATTGTGTTAAGTTAAGTGACTCACTCGACAGCACAACTACAGTTTATAACTTCTTGTACTAGGCTGTACCCGCCACCATTATGTTTAATTTGACTTTAGCAGTTGCAACTGCAATATTGTTTGTTTGGCAGTCGTCTTCTGTACTGTATTTTACTTCGTTCGACTACTCCTCCCACAGTCGCTCTCAGGCAAGTGACTGTCTCTTTTTTATTTTTTTAGCAAATGCTACTGCCAGTGTCTACTCTACTACTACCACCACAACCATGGCATCTTCTACATTCTCTATGGAAACCATGCAGCCATCGCTGTGCCGAACGTAGTCATCATCAATCACAGGTAAGATAAGTTTGGTGGGAGGTAGAATACTAGTAGGACAAATAACTCAGTGAGGGGTACCGCATCTATCTGTTTGTTATACATCATCGGCAGATTATTTAAATCAAACACTGGCTGCGGCCCTGCAGCAGCAAGGAAACCAATGTGACGTTAATTCGTAAAACAGTAACCCCCCACAAAACATTAACATTGTATGTTTAAGTATAAATATAATTTATTACCCTAACAAAAATAAACTATCCCACACCTGACCCACCCTCTCCCTAACCCCAACCAATGTCCAAAACGAAAAAGTCCAAAGAATGTCCCGAAACCCCAACGCCCAATTCCCACCCACCAAAACAAGGAATAAAAAGGGGCAAAGCAACAGGGTCCTCGATGTTATAATCGGCGGGCTTTGAGGTGTTTGTCCACCAGGATTTTCACCCGCTCTTCCATTTGCTCCTCTTGCCGTGCCATCCGGAGGAGAATCTTCCTGCGGAATGCCCTGCAGTGGCATCCACAATGGGGGACAGCAGTGCTGGCTGCTAGTGAATTGCGGCGGGCGGCTACCAGACCGCAGCGCCGTACCGCTGGAGTTGGGGCCTGGCTGGGGCCCGGGGCATCGGACGAGGCTGCAGCTGCTGCTGCCTCCTCCTCCTCCTCCGCCTGAGCCACCAGCCGCCGGTACTCCTGGCATATGGCCTCCAGTTTCCGGCGCCGGGCCCTGACTGCCAACTCCTTCCGCGATGGTTTGTCTTGGGAAAAGAAAGAAAAAAATATTGTTGTAACCAGTACTCTTACCTAAACAGTAACACAAAATTAATTCAACACATAATGGCACAGTAGCACTAGCAAGAAGCACAGTACATAACATTTGTGGTAATAATCTATCTATCCTCCCACTTCCTCGGCCTCTAACATTTGTGGGAGTTTCAGGCATTATACTAGCACTATGGACTCCAACCAGTACACAGTACACCAGTGTTCTTCTTATCTCTAGTTTAGCGAAATGACATAACCTGGTTGTAGCCGGCATTGCCAGCTCGGTCATCTATGCTTGAACCCAAGACAAACATACGAGTCATGACGCAGAGTCACATTAGTTTGATTTACTACTGTTTGCAGGTGGGGAAGCTCGTATTTTTCTATTACGGGTGGCACTGGCCATACTCTCTCTGTTACATGGAGGGCAATTGCTCAATTTCACAGTGCCTTGGCTACTACAAAAAGGCAGATTATATATCTGATCCAATGATCGTTGCTTTTATATGGGACAACGACATAAGGTCAGTAGCGGTCGGTGGTGGGACTCGGGGAGTTCGGCCGGGCGGTGACGTGGGTAGGGGCAGGATGGGGTAGTAAACTATGGATTACGGCCAATTACAGGTAAGTAAACATATAAATAAATGAAACTAATTTTGTTGCGCACACTGCATCGCATTTGGCGGTGCAGTGCGCACAATGAAATTCACTTTATTTATTTGTATGTTACAGTAAAGTTACCTGTATTTGCCCGCGTAATACATTGTTTACTACTACCCCCACCCTGCCCCTCCCCACATCGGCTTTGCTACGCTGGCGCGGTTTCTTTAACATTCCCTAAAACTGTGCATCCCGTGACAGTCTCCACCTATGCTGTCTATGATGAATACATACAGGCATCCATCCATTCTAAGTAAATGTCAATCATTCTTCTTAATCTCTCCACAAACGTTACTTTGTTTCACCAACAACAACGCATGCGTCCACTCACTCCGTTGCTTGCCTTGGCTTTGAGTTTCACCCAAACACCGCTGATGATTCTTGCTATCCACAGTATCCACCCATACTGTGTCGCCCACCCAGGCAGGCATCCATTCTTCTTTCACCTCCCACCCATCCTTCAACAACACATGCATCTGATTCCTATCAGCCACCTATCCATGCTTCCAACGTATCCTTCTCTGCCAGTCGTCATATTAAATCTCGCCCGCCCTTCCTCCTTCCACCCTTCTTTCCCTTTTTGTTCAACACATCCATCAAGGTCATCTGATCTGACTTTTAGTCTCCTCCATAAAACTTTCACAGCTGAGTTGGAGTCAGATATAAGAGGCCATTGGTTAATGAAGTCACGCTGGTAATGCTATTGCTACTGCATTGCTCATGCTAAGTAAAGGGTGTCTTCTTTATTAACCGTTGTATAATGTTCACTACAACTTCATACCTAATAAGTCTCAACAACAGTACAGTGAGTGAAGTCCACTCCACACACCCTTCCAGCTAGTGCAATGTCAATAAGTCATGAATATAACTTACCACCGCCCGCCACTGCTGCTGGCTCACCCCTGTATCTCCTGCAGGTGCTGCATCTCCTGCCCCTCCGGAATGGCCGCAACGCCATCGCCGCTGGCCCCACCGGCACTGGTGGTCGGTAGTACGCCTAGAAAAAACATGACACATTTTTAGATGCCTGTACACCTCCCCTATTTATTCTTTTTCACTAGCAAGATTGAAAAAAAAGTTAATACATACATATTATTATTATAAATCACATTCAATAGTCCAAATCGGGTACTAGAGTACAGTCAGTAGACAGACACTAGTAGTGTTATTATGGTCCCTAGGGTCATTATTATACTATACTCTACTCTTTGCAAAGTTAGCCTGAGCCATGCAACCATTTTTCGCTTCATGTCTTTTGCGCATGTTACCTCGCAGCTTGTTGTGCAGTAACAGTAAGACGCCTTTTGAGCCCACATGAGCACATACAGCTACTGTCTGAGCGTTGCGTACAAGAGGTCGAAGAAAAAGCCACTTTGTTATGGAGTTCGGTTAGTCCGTATTACTTAGCCATAGGTAACATGTTACACTTTTTTGGCAGGACTGACAAATGCTTGCATTAACACGCACCATTTTTCTCAGGCAGAGGATTCCCTTCTACGAACCAGAGATTTGCAGAGCTTATGAATGATGCATGTAACCAGTAATTCTACGTTCTACGGTGAGGAGTCGCCCAGAATTCACACAGATCTTTTGTCTTATATCATCATGCACTTGTTGCAACAATTTTTATTGTTTTAATCTTATGCATTTTGCTGTTGGAGCTGGCTGGAGTACACTGAATTTTATAGAACAACAACATACAGAGGTTGTTATTTGAAAATAAACCTTTTGAACTTACACATAGACTCTGTGGTATTTGGTGTGGTGGTGGTGGTGGACTTACACGAGTGAGTGAGCGAAAGGGTGTTATGTTCTGGGTTGTGGAATCATAATCATTGGGTATCTTCGGGTGGGGGTTCGGGGACCTAATGAGACACTAGCTAGTCGTTCAGGGGATTGTGGGTTCACTTCTGACTGAGGTGTGAGGAACGTCCAAGTTCCAAACTCGCATCACCAACATCCTATTTCATTGTGCATAGTTCTGCATGGGGCTGTGCAGAATCCAAGTAGTATGTACTATATCCTATCAAAAATAGTCAAATATCTGGTTGTGCATTTTGTTTGTGGTAATTGTCAAAGCCTCAAGATTAAGAAGCCTAGAAGAGGACAACCGAAAGGACTGGACTCAGTGGCTAGAGCTATTAGTATTGGTCAATCTGAGTTTTATTCAAAACCGTACAATAAAGAGTGGCAATGCAAACTGGGCAAGCTTAGCGACAGACTAATAGTAGTAGTACAGAGTACAGACATTCATAGCAGAGGCAGTTAGAACTTAGAGGCAGGGATAACCAGAATTTAGAAACAGATAGTCAAGTCAAGATCAAAGAATCTTTTGTAAAAAATATAATTAGGGAGTGGAGCCAGAATTAATAGTTCTGAAAAAATAAGGTCCAGTAAAAGTTAGGGCAATATAATTGTTAATATAACCACTGGAGGACTTACTGGGACCAGCAGCAGGGCCCTCGGTAGAGGAGCGGTCCTCTGGTGGTTGTCCCGCCGACTCGGACCCCGTCTTCTTGCCCCTGGGTGCTGCAGATCAGTGATCATGTAAGATATAATAAAGAAAAAGAAAGACACAAACATTAATGATTGCTGTGAAACAAATAAATTATCTAAAAAAACGCTCAAAAACGTTTTAGGAAACAAAAATTGCAATAAAATTGACCTATCTAATCCGATCGACTACTGGCTTGCGGGATTCACGGACAGTCTACTTATTTGGGAACACTAATTCAGTGTTCCATTCTGATTGATTCAAATAAAATCCAGAACACTAACTAAGCCTAAGTACCACCTGACCTAGCCCACCTATTCCAGGCGGGCCAATTGTTCATTAAGCCTGCATTTCCATTTTTTTTTCCATCAAAAATGCATAGATGAGAAGGAGGACACATGCATAAAGTCAGTGCATAATGCATACACCAAATTGTTGGTTGGTTGCGTCTGATGTTCTGCAGCTGACTGACACTGCTAAGCTAAGCTTACCAGTACCACTCACTAAACAAACTACAAAAGGTTCTACTAAGGACTGGGGTAAGCAGCACTCAGTGACAGAGGATGCGTCACGCAGACCGCTCAAAAATTATCAACTAATAGTAACTAAACCTAGTATCAAATCCATCCACCACTATTTGACAGGAGGACAAAGGAAGGACTACAGTCTCTCTAGCAATAGCATTACCTAACTGAAGTTCTCTAAAGTAAACTCTTACATAATAATGACAAGCGAGCGCAAAGTTGCAAAAAGTAAGAGTACCGCCCAGCACCTGTGTCCTACAATCACAGAAGATTTTGAAACGTAATTTACCTGCAATGTAAGCAGCATTATTCTTGTTATTATTTGTAAAAATGTATACACAAATCACAATACTTATACTACTATATATATTGGCTACTCACCAAGCCCCACGACCTCGACACCTAGCAGGTCCAACAGGTCCTGCTCCCAGTCAAGAATGTCTGACCACCGGTGGGCCAGCTGGTTATGGGTGCGCCGGACCGCGGAGCAGCGAAACACTGCCCGACGCACCTTCGCCCACCGGCGGTGACGCTCCTGGGTCGGGTAACCGGAGCCTGGCCTGCCGCCTGCTGCCAAGGTCAAGGGGAGGTGGCGCTGAATAAAAAAACAAGGGCGGCCACCTCCTCCTCCGTAAACAGCTGGCGGGCTTGCACCCCTGCAGGGCGCAGTCTGCCGCAAGGCAGGCGGCGATTGGGCGCACGCGCCTTGCCCTTTGAGCCGCTGCTGCTACCCTTCGCCATGGTTCTGGGGTGGGAGGAGGTGAAAAAGAAAAGTTAGAAGGGAAAAATAAAGTTAGGGGAAGAAGTAGGAGCTTAAAGAAGAAAGTTATATAAAACAGTTGAAAAGTAAAAAAAACACAGTAAAAAGTAGAAAAAAATGCAAAATATAGACTTAGGCAGAGAGAGAGATAGGTAAGAAATAAAGAAAAATTGAAAAACAGTGTAAAAAACTAAGGATTGCAAAGATTGAGGGAGGATAGAAAAGCAGGCCCAGAACCATAGCATAGAGTGGTAAAACAAGATGGCCGCGCCCATCGCGACCGCATGGGTAAGTTCGCGCGATATTTCTCCCCGAGCACGCAAAAACGTCGCGAACACGTACAACGCGTTCCCGAACATGGAATGCGCATCGCGAGCACGCTATACGCGACCCGGAACAGGAAATAAGGGATCGCGAACGGGCGGGACAAGTGAAAAACAAAATGGCCGCGCCCATAGGCGACCGCATGGGTAAGTTCGCGCCCCGAGCACGCAAACAGCGTCCCGAACACGAACAACGCGTTCCCGAGCAAGAAAAACGCATCGCGAACGGGCGCGCCAAGCAGCTACGCATGCTCGCGAAGCTACGCGTAGCTCGCGTAGCGCTCCGACGTCTTCGCGTAGCTTCGCGTAGCGCAACTACGCAACTACGCCCAGGGTTAGTTTTGGACTCATCTGGCTTCTTTCCCAAACTGACACATATGCTATATGCACTTAGTGGGCTCTTCCTTTGGGGACCACTCAAACTGACAAATTCATGTCCCTTTTGAACTCTTTGGCTTTGATACTTATTAATCTGTCATATTACCTAATGCAATCTATTGATGCACTTATCTTTCTAAATCTTTGATAAACTAAACTAAATTTACGAATTTGACTCAGCTATCATGATTTATCCCTACAAAAGTGAATGTGCATTCTCAGTTTGGGTTTACCAATGACTAGAGGAGATCATATGAGAGAGAACTCAGAGCACCAAGTTCTAATGTAGTTATTCTGTATAGCTTCAACTGAACTATTGGTGTGTATGACTTTGGCTTGCCTAAGTTTCTTCAGGAAATTTGGGCTTGCAGTGATAATCCTTTACCTTTATAGTATTATCTTGAGAGTAATCTACATGAGCTTGATATCAAATTTGTAGTTCAGTTGTCCAATTCTTGGTCCTCATTGGATGACTGTTGGGACCCTTTATATCTGGTCCCTCTCGGCACACAGCTAGGTCCATTGGAGGTCCAAGAGAGTGGTATGAATATTCAGTGAGTAAAAAGTTCAGGTTCATTATTGCATTACCATCCTAATTGGGCCCATTAAGTGCTGCAGCAGATTTTCTGGTAGTGTGTCAATAGGTTAGTTGTCCAATGAAGTTAGGATATAAGGGGGAAATCCTTATTGAGACCCCCATTCAAACTTTGATTAAGAATTAGACCAAATCCCAAACTCTATGTTCATTCAAAGGTGACCAAGTACCAGTGTTGGAGGAATACGACAACAGCAACAAGATCGTGGTGTGAGCATCAATAGGGTTGCGCGTTATTGCTTAAAGCTTAGATTGACATAATATGGCTGTATGAGGTTATGCAAAGTTTTAGAATTGTGTTGAGTGATGCACTTTGTACAGTAAAGTTGAAGTTTTTACCCGGTCCGAAGTGGCCTAAGATCCCGGGATATACACCTATGGGTAGTCGCTCCCGGGATTATACACCTATGGGTGGTCTCCATATGGCATATGCTGAGGAAGACTGTCTTCTGTGGTTTTGAAGGTACTGTGCATGAGACGTCATCAACAGTACCACTAAGTGAAGAGAACTTTCCACTGTGAGTTTGAGAAATTACGATCATTACAGGTATTCTTAGTACACAGGGAACAGTTGTAATGATTAGAGTGAAGTTGCGCTGGTCAAAATTTCACTTAGAGTGAATGTTAGAGAAGCTAGATTGGAGTATTGTTCACTCTGTTGAGTGATTAAAGATCTATACTTTCTTTTAGTGGAGCAGGCAGGGGTTTTGAAATACTTGCATTTTTGTGAATATTTGCTAGAAGAAAACGCGCTTGTGAGAAATGTGAAGGGGGGGTAGTTGCTGCAAGGAGTGAAGTGACATCCCAGAGGTACTGCGCTGGTATTGGTTGGTTGGTATAACGCCGTGCTGGGATAGGTTGACAACGTCATAGATGTGCTGCACTAGTATGGGTTGATTGAAACTAAACAAGGAAGGGAATATCAGACTCTAGGCACTGAATCATTTGTAGAAGACAATATTAACTATGGGGAAAAATTATGATTTTGAAAACCCTAAAGAGTTTGATGCAGGAAGATGTGCTCGCGCCCACTAGAGAAGGGATACCAATACCACCCGAAGGTACACCAGCTTTATACATGACACAGGAGAGAGGATATCATACATGTACATGGCTTGAGAATTGGAGGAAATACACTGAAAAACAAGGACCTTTAGCTTTTCTACAGTATGGAACATTTAACATTCAAATTCCTGAGAATTTATGAAGGCATTTATATGAGATTAAACCACCTCCGAGCCCAATGCAATTTGAAACCCTTAGTGAATGAGAACACATAGTTCATCAGAAAGAGAAACTAAAATTTCAGGGAATATTCAAAAACACTTTAAAGCGATACGCAGAGGCTAGATGGGATGCACAGCAGAAAACTTGGAGAACAGATATAGTTGAAGGAACTTGTATGTATCCTGTACTAGTAGCAGAGAAGGAAGAAGGAAAGAAGTGTAAGGAAAACACTGAGAATTCTCAGGAAGTGCCACAGAGTGATGATAGTGAGAATGAGATTGATGACAAATTTTTAAATGAATTATCATTAAATCGTACACCACCCTATAATAAGGATCATCCCAGAATGTAGTAAATTCTTATGGAGGGCAAAATCCGAACATGCCTGTCATGCCGACAAGTCCGAATCCACACAACCAGTTCCTAACCGCAAATGATATTGCAGGAAGGCCTGAAACAAATAGTCAGACTGTGATAAATGCTCTGGATGCTTTGACTGTCCCTGTGACAATAGATCCTGTAGTTCCGTTATATTGATATGGGAATAGGGGACAAAAAACACACAGAAAATTCACAGAACTAATCTGAGACAAAATCCTAAACTTACTACTTTTGGTATTCACAGAAGGCATTTAGTAGTAGTAAAGTTAGGATTTTGTCTTAAGTCTGTCTTAAGTCTGTCTTAAGTCTCTTAAGTTTGTCTTAAGTCTGTCTTAAGTCTGTCTTAAGTCTGTCTTAAGACTGTCCTAAGTCTGTCTTAACTTTGTCTTAAGTCAAACTTAAGACAAAATCCTAACTTTACTACTACTAAATGCCTTCTGTGAATACCAAAAGTAGTAAGTTTAGTATTTTGTCTCAGATTAGTTCTGTGAATCGGGCCCACATACTTTGGCCGTCCCTACTGGGATGAGTAACTCTATACCTACTTCAATAGACCTGAGGTCAAGTTAGACAAGAACCATTAATTATGACTTCAGAAATGTTCCTAGTGGAACTAATGCCGGTTCTAATGTGAATTCAGCACGACAGGCTACTTCCAGTGGGAGACCTGGATAAGCTGCTGTTTCACCAGTATTTGGAAATGGCCTGGAAACCCCACAACGGGGAACCCAAAACAATGCAGGAAGAATCCTTCAGTTAGGATCACCAGATTCTGATGTGCCTCTTTTGCCGTCCTCTCCTGTTACAGGTGCAGAAGGACCAAGTGAAGATTTGCTTGGAAATACTCCAGAAAGTCAGATAGGCCCTATACCTAGGGAACTTGATGATTAGATCAGAGAGATAGCTCCTTCTTTATACGATAGGAGTGCAGGGGCTCAAGGAACCACCACTGTGTCAAAAACTAGTAAGGACAAGACTTTAGATGTAGCAAAACTCAACTAGAACAGATGATAAGGAGAACTATAAGCCCTGCTATGATAGCTACTTATCAGGACCATGAACTACTGTTCTTATGCAAAGACAGTAGCAGAGGTGCTCGAAACACACATGAGAAACTGTCTGAATTGGCACAAAAACATAGAGTGGATATACAAAAATCTAAGGCACTACAGATATCATACAGGTTAGAC
This sequence comes from Calotriton arnoldi, assembly GCA_963921515.1. NCBI lineage: Eukaryota > Metazoa > Chordata > Amphibia > Caudata > Salamandridae > Calotriton > Calotriton arnoldi. Next base: position 148,109 of record CAWUFW010016986.1, on the reverse strand, counting down.
TTCAGTGACAGAGACATTGAGAATATGAGAGCTCCGGGAATGAGATTACAAATCAAAGAGTTGTTGACTACTCTTAGACAATGGGGAGCATTTTAAAAGTGGGAAGGAAGTTGGGCTAAGAAGAAGAATGCAACAAAAATTGAAATGAAAAGGTTTTCAGTTTTTGTGGATGATGGAGGTGAGGGAGTAAAAATGCTTCCGATGCGTGAGGTACCTGGAGGAGGGTATGTACATGTTCCATGGACAAGACCAGATATACTGTCCCTTACAAATGATTTTCCGAGATTGAGAGAAAATCCAGTTGAATGGTAAAAGCAAGTTGAGAGATTTGTGAAGGTTTCAAAGGTTTTGTTGAAGGACTTGGATACTCTGTTTGACATTGTCGTTCCAAGTGATTTGTGGGCGGAATGTAAAATTGCTATAGTTTGGCCTGAAATGGAAAAAGCTAGACATCTGCGTACTGCTGCACCATCACCTGAGGTAATGAAAAAATACAATCAAGCCATTACGTAGTTAAAGGGAAAAATATCTCCTAAAGAGATTGATTGGGTGAAGATTGACAGGACATCACAGGAGTTGTAAGAAACAGTGCATGCCTACTATGAACGGTGGTTGCAAGCATTTAAACAATATAGTGGGCTGGAGAATGTGCCAGAGAAGAATATGGGACATTTCTTCTACCTGAAATTAGGAACATGATACAGCAGCACTTGTTTTGCTGGCAAAGCAAGCCCATAGACTAAATTCTCCTATATGCCAAATATTGTGGAGGCAAGCTCGAGTCTAAGCATAAGAATCTGAAAGAGAAGCTGATAATAGCTCAAATGAAAGTTGCCAAGAAAGGTTACAATGGCGATTTTACAAATCTGGTACAGAGAATGCAAGGAGTAAGCAGAGAACAACAACAAGGTATGCAAACGCAAGGTAGAGGTAGAGGTGTTTCTATTGAAATGATAAAAAAGGCTAATCAGTGTCACATTTGCAGCAAATTTGGGCATTGGAAGCATGAGTGTTGATTTAATCCTCCTAATCAGACAAATGGACAGGTTCAACAGGTTGGGAATGCAAAGACACAAGAAGAAAACATGGTACAGAGTCAGCAAACCCATAGGCAGAGAAATCAGAATCCAAACATGCCTCAAGCCCCGATGCCTCAAATAAATGGTCAGGTTCAGAAATGTAATGCAAACAAAGGGTTTCACGCAGATGCTCAGGTTTAACTTAATCAGAATGTAGCTCAGCAATATATGATTCAGATTGATGACACAGATTCAGATATGCCCCACTCGCAACCATCATCAGAAACCACGGGCTCAACACCGTCTCCTCACTGACGACACCCAGCTTATCCTCTCCCTCACCAACGAACCCACAGTTGCCAAGAACAACTTCCGTGAAGGGATGAAAGCCATTGCAACCAGGATGAGAGACAGCTGCCTCAAGCGCAACTCAGACAAGACAGAAGTCCTCATCCTGGGATCCACCCCCTCTGCTTGGAACTACTCCTTGTGGCCTGCTGCACTGGAACACCCCAAACACCTGCAGACCATGCACGCAACCTCGGCATCATATAGGACTCCTCGCTCACCATGAACTGCCAGTTCAACGCTGTCTCTATGTCATGTTTCAACACTCTTCACCTACTCTGAAAGACCTTCAGATGGATCCCCACCGAATCCAGTAAGACGGTCAGCCATGCCCTAATCAGCAGCAGACTGGACTACGGCAACACACTCTATGCCGGTGTCACCCAGAAACTCCTCCATGGAAGCTCCAGAATGTTCAAAACTCCAGAGCCAGACTGGCCCTGCCACAGCCACATCACACATCACCTGCATGGACTCCACTGGTACCCAGTCGACAAAAGAATAACCTTCAAGCTCCTCACCCATACATATAAGGCCCTCCACAATGCTGGACTAGCATACCTGAACCACCGCCTCTCATTCCACGCACCCAACAGACCCCTCCACTCCACACAACTGTCACTGGCCACCGTCCCACGGATCTGTAGGATCAGAACCAGAGGAAGATCCTTCTCCTATTTCGCTGCCAAGACCTGGAAAGCCATGCCCATCCATCTCAGGGAATCCCCATCATGGTCCCAATTCAGGAAGGACCTTAAGATCTGGCTCTTCGAATGAATACAGCACCTAGACGGATCTGCAGCCCCCAGTGCCTTGAGATCCTCATGGGTAAGTAGACACGCTTTATAAACCCCTGATTGATTGATTGTCCCTCAAAGGTATACTGAAAGCCCCTCAATTTTTAACCAAATCTTGAAAAAGAATTTGGAGTCATTAGTGATGTCAAATCACTCTGTCCTTGTCCAATATATTGACGACCTGTTGGTAGCGTCAAGTACACAGGAGGCTTGCATATGTAATACCATTGCATTGTTGAATGTTTTGGCAGAGAATGGGCATAAAATGTCACCATCAAAATTGCAGTTTTGCAAATGGGATGTCCTATATTTAGAACATCACATCGAGAAAGAAGCCCGGAAGGTATCACAAGACAGGGTCACTGTGATTCTACAGTACACAAAAAGAAGTCTGCATGTTTTTGGGAATGGTTGGTTACTGTCGACAATAGATTCCCAATTTCTCTTTGGCAGGAAAGCCTCTTCAAAGGCTTTTGCACAAGGAAGTGACCAATACTGTGACCTGGACTGAAGAATGCATGCGTTTGTTTACTGAATTGCGAGAGAACCTTTTTGGAGCTCCAACTTTGGGAAGGCCAGACTACAATAAAAGCTTTACTCTATTTTGCAGTGAGCGCTAATGTTGCACATTGTCAGTGTTAACTCAAATGCACGGTACAGGGCGTAGACCTGTGTCATATTTTTCAGCTACTCTTGATCCTGTAGTTGATGTTTTGCCTGGATTCCTTAAAGCTGTTGCTGCCACATGTGTGAGTTTCGAACAGAGTAAGAGCATTGTGATGGGACATCCATTGAAAATGCATATGCCATATTCTGTTGAGATATTGCTAACATGTACTTGAATGAAACATCTCATGAATAGCCATCATAGAAGATATGAACAAGTGATTTTGGGAGTGGAGAATGTGACTCTGTTGAGATGTCCGAGTTTTAATCCAGCGACATTGATGCCCTTGCCTGGAAATGAGATTGAGGTTGATGAAGCAGATTATGATTGCTTGGATGTGACTGAATTGTGCACAAAACCCAGGCAAGACATCTTATATACTCCGTTACGAGAATCTGATTGTGTATCGTTTGTGGATGGATCATGTTTGAGGGATGCAGGAGGAAACCTGAAAGGTGTCTATGCTGTGTGTACAGTTGCAGGAGTGATTGAAGCTTCTTGGCTGCAGGGCGTCTACACTGCCCGAGCCGCCGAGTTGGTTGCCTTGTTGCAAGCATGCAATTTATCTGACAAATTGAGAGTTACCATCTTCACTGATAGTCAGAATGGTTTTGGCCTTGTACATGACTTCAGGAAGGTGTGGTCACAGCTTGGGTTCATGACATCGTCAGGATCCCCCATTCAAAATGGGGAAAGTGTGAGGAACCTTCTGCTGTCATTAATTGCTGATGCAAGTTTTAACTTGCACCAACTAATTGAACTACCCACTCATGTGGCAAACCATACGTTGGATGGAATCTTCAGAAACAACGCAGAATTGGAAATAGATAAAATATTGCCACTTCCATGGTCAGATCACAAGGCAATCTTCTTTTCAGTCACGACTCCTTGCAATAGAGCGGCACTTAATAACACAATCAGAACTATCAAATACAGACCATGGAAAAACCTTAAAGTAGAGGCACTGCAGGATATTCTCTCTAAATCAGCTCCTGCTTCTGACAATAATAATGATAATGCAGCAATTAGCTACACTTGCTGGTTAGATGCGGCATGTCACAAAGTGGTACCAGAGAAAACACTGAAGAGCCATAGGAAAAACCCATCAGCCCCTTGGTTCTCGCAGGTTCTAAAAGCTGCGCAGCTTAAGTGCAGACATCAGGAGCGCAAATGGAGGAAAGATTATCTTCCAGATGAAAAATTTAAATATAAAAAAGTGCTTTCTGAGTATAAAGAGCTAATCAAAGTAGTAAAGACCAAATATTTCACGGGGAAAATCAAACTAGCTGCAAACTCTACCAGGGAACTTTTTAAAATAGTCAAAGATTTGTCTAAATGGAACAACAATAACATCTTTGTTCCCGATGAATCCTTCTGCAATAAGTTAGCGGATTTTTTCCAATTCAAGGTCAACTCTATTTTTCAAGTGTTCTCTTTGAATACACCGAGCATTGACTCTACCCCATATCAGGAAGAGGCTATGTACCCCGGATCAGTCCTGGGGCCCTGTGAATCTCCCATTTTTGAGAAGTTCTCACCTCTCACGTGGGAAAAAACAATCAATCTCATAAGTTCCATCAAATCCGGAGCCCCTTCAGACCCCTGTCCTCCACGTGTCATCAATCTGGCGGACAGCCAGGTGGTCGGCCCACTCAAGGAATTACTAAATGTGGCACTGAGCTCAGGGCATTTTCCAAATATTTGGAAAAAAGCCTCCATTCTGCCCTCTGGTGAAAAAACCTTCCCTGGACCCCAAGCTGGTGGAAAGCTTCTGACCCATCTCCCATCTTCCGTTTCCTGCCAAGGTTTTAGAGAAGGCAATGAATGAGGAAATACTAACTTTTCTGGACACCAATCAGTTGCTCGACCCCTCTCAATATGGTTTTAGAGCAAGCCATTGTACGGAGTCAGCACTGATGGCTGCATCTGAAGAAATAAAAGACATAGTGGACAAGGGCGGCAGAGCTGCATTAATTCTATTGGATCGCTCTGCTGCCTTTGACATGGTTTACCACGCACTTCTTATCAAACGTCTTCATTCTCTTGGCTTTAGGAATACTGCATTAACATTTTTGATCTCGTTCCTTGAAGGTAGACAACAGTGGGTCGAGGTGGGAGATACAAAGTCTAGACCATTCTCTCCCCCCTGTGGGGTGCCTCAGGCTCTGCGCTCAGTCCCACCCTTTTCAATGTGTATGTCACTCCCTTGGCAAAGCTTATTCACAGTTTTGGCCTGGCCGTATTATCCTAAGCGGATGACACACAGATAGTGGTATCCATCTCATCACAGGTGGAAAAAGATACAAACAACTTTTGCAGGTGCATGGCCGCAGTCGCAGGTTGAATGCAGAGAAACTGTCTCAAGCTAAACTCGGACAAAACGGAGGTTCTGCTTTTTGGGAAAGAGACCTCCTTTTGGGATGCATCCTGGTGGCCCTCGGAGTTGGGCGCATTACCTCAGCCAGTGGAGAAGGCAAGAAACTGGGGAGTTATCTTTGACACTTAACTATGTTGCTCTGCTCAAATTAATGCGGTGACCGCAGCTGGTTTTTTTTTATGCTGAGGGTTCTAAAAACAATTCTCCTGTTCATTTAATTTGAACTACAAAAAACAGTGATGATGGCTCTCATCGCATCGAAAATGGACTATTGTAGTGCCCTCTATTTAGGTACCTCCAAATACTTGATAAAAAAACTGCAGTCCTTACAGAATGCTGTAGCAAGAACACTACTGAAGGTCCCCAAGTTCAAACCAATTTCTCAACTACTGTATGGCCTTCACTGGTTGCCGGTGGAGAAGAGGATCTCTTTCAAGGCTATGCGTCTAATCCACAAGGCCCTTTATAGAGCCGGTCTGTCTTTTTTTCAAGATCGGTTCTCCTGGTACTCGCCCAGCAGGAACCTTAGATCAAGCTCTGCGCACGTGGTCATGGTCCACTGGAGCTACTTTGTGGTCAAGAGGAACCTTTGCCAAGGAAGAAACAAATGAAGAGACTGAAGGATAAGACTGACCCTTGCTTTGTGTTCTGGGGCTGGCCTGCAGTTTGCTGTTTTAACCAAGGAAAGGCTAAAGGGACTTTGCTGTGTGCTGTGTCCCCCTGCTTGAAAGGACTTTGCTGTGCTGTGTCCTGAAGTAACTTATCCCCAAGGGCCCGAGGTGAGCTGGCTCCCTGTTGCAGAAACTCAGGAACACAAAAGTTTCCAGGAGAGTCTCAGCGACGCTGTGTGCATGTGCTTGTTGCAGCCTGAGACCCACGTAAGAAGTGCCCTGTGATCGTGGGCACCTGGAGTCCAAGCGAGGATCAGCGACGCTGTGTCCGTGTGCTTTTTGCAGCCTGAACCCTTTGTGAGGATTGTCCAGTTATCGTGTGCACCGGAATCCAAGTGAGTCTCATCGACGCTGTGTGCGTGTGCTTTGTGCAGCGTGAGACTTTCGTGAGGATTGCCTTGTTATCGTGCACACCCGGAATCTAAGTGAGTCTCAGCGACGCTGTGTGCGTGTGCTTTGTGCAGCGTGAGACCTTCGTGAGGATTGCCTTGTTATCGTGCACACCCGGAATCCAAGTGAGTCTCATCGACGCTGTGTGCGTGTGCTTTGTGCAGCGTGAGACCTTCGTGAGGATTGCCTTTTTATCGTGCACACCCGGAATCCAAGTGAGTCTCAGCGACGCTGTGTGCGTGTGCTTTGTGCAGCCTGAGACCTTCGTGAGGATTGCCTTGTTATCGTGCACCGGAGTCCAAGCGAGTCTCATCGACGCTGTGTGCATGTGCTTTGTGCAGCGTGAGACCTTCGTGAGGATTGCCTTGTTAACGTGCACCCGGAGTTAAAGTGAGTCTCAGCGACGCTGTGCGCGTGATCTTCGTGCAGCCTGAGACCTTCGTGTGGATTGCCGGTGATCGTGCACCCGAAGCTCAAGGGAGTCTCAGCGACGCTGTGTGCGTGTGCCCTGTGGCAGCCTGAGATCTTCGTAGCAGTAGCGGCCCAGACCAGCAGCCTCGGAGGAGCTGAGCCGGCGGCCCGAGCCCGCTGTTGCCAATTCACAAATATTGCATCGGAGGCCCAAGTCGTTGGACGAGGAGAGGAGAGTGAGTTCGCGCCCCCCAGGTAACGTGTGTCAACTCCTGGGGCAGGGTGCGGGCTCGGAGGGAGACGCTCTCGGCCTCTCTCTCAGTCCAGCAGCGCGAGCCTCTGCTTCGGCTCGTATCGTGGCCCGTATTGCCAAGGGAGTGGCAGTACCGGGGCCGGAGTGCGGAGCTGCACTTTTTGTTACACCATACCCGTGTTGGGGGCAACTGTTGACAGAGGCTGACTGCGAGTCAGAAGGAGTGGTGGAGAGACCGCCTAAGGCACCGTGATCGGTGCCGGAGTGTATTACGCATTATCTTATTTCTGCATAACGAACTGCCTGATTGTCGTATTACACATTGCATCATTTTGCATAACGAACTACCTGATTGTCGTATGACGCATTGCATTGTTTCTGCATAACGAACTACCTGATTAACGTACTACGCATTGCATTATTCCTGCATAACGAACTACCTGATTAGTGTATTATGCATTGCCTTATTTCTGCATAACGACGTACCTGGTGGTTGTATTACGCATTGCATTATTTTTACGCAAAGTGCCTGATTGTTGCGTTACGCAAGATGGCCGCCTGATAGGAGTTCACCTCCGTGACTCCCGGGTTTGGGACTACTAAATTTGTAGAAATCCCATTGTTTAACCCAGCCACCCACCGCTTCCTCGACGATTTCCTGCAACCAATCTCCCTGTGATTTTCTACAACTAGATTGCACTGTTTCTTACCTGTCTGCCGATGACAAGCGGCAACTTGATGACCCGACTCGCCGACCTCTGCACGTCTCACCTGCAGTGGACCTTTGGATGCTGACCTCTGCAGGTTCACGGTCGCTTTTGGACACAGTCCCGATGACTTGCCGACCTCTCCGCGCCTCATTTGCATCGGACCCCCAGATGCTGATCTCGGCTGGTCCCGATCGCTTCTGTGCGTGGCCCTGACTTTTTCCCGCCGGCAACCACCTCTGCAACCTCTGCGGCGGGCCGCCTAGCCTGGCCGGATCTCGTGACTCGGTTCGTGGGGAGGCCTGTCCTTTGCGAGCCTAGATTGCCGCGATTGCCTCGCCGGACTCAGAGGTTTCTGTCCGACCTCCACTCCAACCTCATGGTGCCACCATTGCTTATCCAGCCGCGCCAGCCTCCTGACACCGACATCGCTTTTTCCGGCCGCTCCTGCCTCCAGACGCCGCCTCTACTTCCCGGCCGCTCCAGCCTCCAGACGCCGCCTCTACTTCCCGGCCGCTCCAGCCTCCAGACGCCGCCTTTACTTCCCGGCGCTCCAGCCTCTTGACGCCGCCTCTACTTCCCGGCCGCTCCAGCCTCCTGACGCCGCCATTGCTTAATGGCCGCTCCGGCCTCCAGACGCTGCCATAACCTAACGGCTGCCCCAGCCTCCAGACGCCGCCTCTGATTTTTTTTTTCCCGCACCGCACTGGCCCGGCGTGACCCCGCGGCCCCCAGACTGCTCCGGTGTTGGGGTGGACTGCGGCATCGCAGAGGCTGTGTTTATCTCACAGCTCCCTCGCACTGGCAGAGTCGCACTGGCGCAGCTGCCCATGTGTCCGCTCCCCTGGCCTGCTAACTCTGTCGATAGGGTAAGTGGCTTTTGGAGTGGTGATGGCCCCACCCCCACCTCCTTCTTGGATTATGATTACAGGCATTTGCCTGTCTTTTTTGCTTTGACCAGCCCTCTGAGACGCTCCCCTGGCATTTGTCTAAAACGGAGGTCTCCCACTATCACTGGCTGAGGTCCCAGCTCTTCACTACGCTCGGCCTGATGAGCTTTTAACTTTTGACCGGCTGATGCTGGTGTGGTGCCTATCTTCATCCCTGCTCCCCGGACTTTCATTGACTGCCATCTATCTGCCCGCCATTTTGTGACTTTCCTCTTTGCTCTCATACAAAATGGCTGCTTCTCTGTTGCATTTCTTGCTCCTGGAACTATTTCTTTCACTGGCTCTCTAACCTGGGCTTGTCCACTGCCTTATAATTGCCTCGACTAACTCCGCTCCCCCTAAACCTTTGTTTCTAGTAACAGAGGAAGCTGATTCTTTGTTCTAATCTTGAGCACCATCTAGTGGCTGCAATTAGTATCCGAAGACTAGCCAGTTCTTCCCTAATTAAAGGTCCTACATTACCTATGTTTATGAGTAATTAAAGGTCCTACATTACCTATGTTTTGAGTAAAAAAAAAAAAAAAAAAAAACAGTATCATGTAGATATACCCCCTGACTATTCTTGGGGAGCTGTCATAACCAATACGCTTGACCCTGGTTGCGTCTCTCCTAGTCCCTTTCCCTTCCGATTGCCTACCGCAAAACTGTTTAATCAGCTAATTTTGGCAGAATACTATTAATCCAATATATTAACCACACCTCAACATACCCGCTGCTATCTACAACTATATGCCCATCATCACTGACTTACCTCACTCTACTATCTTTATCCCTGAACTGAGTATGCTGCTCGTAACGTTTTTGTGAACTGTGTTAATTATTTATTATTTTGTTTATGTGCAATCATAATGGTTTACCTCATTTCTGTGCCCGTATTTGATACTAAGTTTTGGTATGTACCTTTGCCCTACGTATAATCATTATAGTCTCCCTCACCTATTTCCTCTAGTTATAATTTTAAATTTCATATCTTAATTTTTCTATATGTTACATAGCTTATCTTTTTGAAAAAGATGCACAGATGCACTTTTACCTCACCTCCCTAGTTTATAACTATTGTCACGCAGATTTATTATTATTGTTATCCCCCTCCTTCTCGTTCTACCACCCAACCCTTTCCCAGTGAACAATAACTTGCTATAATGTTTATGCAATGTCTCTGCAATGTTTCCTCTAGATCCTGTTCGTAGGTTTTAAATTGATCTAGACACACTCTCACAAATTGCGCCTTACCTCCTTATGCCCCCCCCCGGCTTTCACCGGTAACATATGGTTTACTTAACCCGTACGACCCCACAACCTCTAACCTCCTCGAGACCCCTCCCCCTCCTTCTCAATTTTCTTCATCGCAGCTTGCGCCACTCCTTCGCAGCCGTGGTTAGCACTAAGATTGTCCAATTACGCATGACTCGTTATTTAACGTTGTCACCTATCGTCATTCTCCCTTATGATCTCCCAATTTCACAAAATGTTGTCTGTCCACCCTGCTACCTAACCCCTCCTCGCTGTTATCAAGAAGCCTCTTCCTAACTAACCTCATCCCCCCTTGCACTCCTCTGACATTTATCGCCCCCCCTTTCTCTCCCTTTTTCCACCCTCGTCACAAAATATCTCTCCACCCCCTCCTACATTTTTCTCCCCCTTCTCTCCTCAACCTCCTCCTCCTCTCTCCCTGTTTCTTTTTCCCCTTAATACCCCCATTCCGCTCCTTCCCCCCTTTTTCTCTTCCCTCCTCCACCCACCAGTGTGTCCATCATGTCCCCCTTAGTCCCTCACCCGCGTTCCCAACCAGCCCCACTACATCACCCCTTAACACCCCCTCACCAGGCATGGCCCTAACTCATGGTCCATTCCCTACCCTCCCAATCTCTCAAAAACGCCAAGAAAAACTTTAAACATAAAGTACTTATCCGACATCCTGAAACCCTAATTGTTGACAACTACCTCAGCCTCACGTCCCCCATAAAAACTAACTACATTTTCTACTCTAAACGCCCCTCCAAATGGAAGAGCACTTTCCTTTGCCATCTCCCAATCGCTACTTCTAACAATATTCCCTACGGTTTCAAACTCTCTACTACTCCATCCTCCACCTTTCACTGTGAAATTGACATCTCCATCTTCAAAACTGGAAATATCCTCATCCAAGCCTCTGAACACCACCTTAATATCTTTGAACAGCATTTTAGCACTCTGTCCCACCAAATGTCCCTACCTACTCCTCTCCCCTCTCCCCCCCAAACCACTCCTAACCCTTCTCCTTCCCCCCAAATTTCCCCACCAGCCCGTCCCGTCACTCCCCTTTCTGACCCTACCCCCCTACCTGAACTCACCCCATGACCCTAATACCAATGCTACCTCTCCGCTAACCACGTTCACCCACTCTACTCCCCTTATCACGTCCTCTACCCCTCAAACTATCCCATCTCTCTCCATACCCATCCCTTCCACACATGGCCATATCTCCCCTCTCTCCACCCGCCAGGAGCACCTCACTCCCACCGCCGCAATGCCCCACTTGTCACCCCCTAGACCTCTCACCCTCCCCGAACAACTAACCCCCACCCCGAACCAACCCCGATCTAGCCCACCCACCCCCCCTGCTCCAACTACCTCCACTAATATCCAATCCACCCACACTCCCCTCCCCCCAGCATCTGCCAGAACCTGCCATCCCACAGGCTTACATCCCTCCCAGAACAGACCTCCACCCCCGATCAACTCCGAAACCTCCCACCCTCCCCCTTCCCACACTACCTCCAGTACGACCCAGTCCTCCCCCACTCCCCATCTCCCTCTGGCGACCGGAGCCCCACTTCCTTCCCCCCACAGTCCTCCCTCTCGCCCACTGCTACAAGACTTCACTCACCCCCTCCAGACTCACCACCCTCTACGAACGCTAGACCTCCTTCTCCAACCAACTTAGCACATACCTCACCCCCACCCGCCTCACCCAATACGTCCCAACTCTCTCTTTTAACCCAGACACTTTACAGTATTGATCGCAACATTGCCTCCCTCCTATCTGAGTTAGTCCGTCTTAGAGAGGATTTCACTAACTCCAAATCCTCCATACCGATAACCCACCCCTCTTGGCCCACTTCGCCTCGCACTGGCCCCCCAAAACTCATTAATCCCAAACTCAGTAAAACGACACCACTTCAAAATAATCCTCAGAGACCTTGTCGCGCCTTGAATGACTACTCCACCTCCAAGCTCTCTGACCTCTGCAACTCCTACTCTCCTAAGGCCCCCCGCAAGGATGCGGCCTTTCCTCATTCCTCCATCCCTGTCATTATCGGGACCAGCAGAACTATCTCCTCTCCTTGCTCCCCCAGACCCCCCCGCAACTCACCGCTATCTACTCCTGCCCCCCCACCATAACTAACCCCAAGCCCCTGACATGCAAGGTTGCGGCCCCTCCTCATTCCTCCATCCCTAACATTATCGGAACCAGCAGAACTCTCTCCCCTCCTTGCTCGCCCAGACCCCCCCGGCAACTCGCCGCTATCCCCTCCTGCCCCCCCACCATAACTAACCCCAAGCCCCTGACATGCATGCTAGTGAACCGCCGCTCAGCTGTTCGTCATGCCTCAGAAATTTCCGAAACCATCCTTGGTGAAGATATAGACTTGGCCTTCCTCACTGAAACTTGGCTCAACGATCACTCCACACCCATCCTAGACTTACTCTCTCCCCCCGGTTACTCTATCCTTAGAAAAGACAGACGTAAAAGAATAGGAGGAGGTCTAGCAATAATCTTTAAAAATGAACTCCAGCTATCCCTAGCCAAAAACTCTGACTTGAAAACTTTTGAATACCTTGGAGCAGAACTTAAAATGCAAGGCACCCCCCCAATACGACTACACAACATCTATCACCCTCCAGGTGAACCTCTTCCCTTCGCCGAGGAGATATCTGAACTTCTTTCACAATCGTCCCTTTCGAACTCTAAAAGCCTCTTTCTAGGAGACTTTAACCTTCACTGGAACTTGCCAGACGACCCAACCATCAAACTCCTCAATAACCTCCTTGAGATAAATGACCTCAAGCAACTCTGCCTTACCCCAACCCATTCTAAAGGGGCTACCCTTGACGCCATCATTACTAACAGTAATCTGGCATCTCTTTCCAACATTATCCCTATTGACTGGTCTGACCACCACCTCATACTGTTCTCGATCTCACCCTTAGCCCAACCCGCCCCTCTAAATTCAACAAAACCACAATATTATCCAGAAACCTTAAACGTATCCCCTCAGGTTTACTGGAGGCTAAACTCCAAGATCAACTCAGTCGCACTCCCCCTTCTCTCAATACAAACGATCTCACTGAGCACTACAATAAAACTATCTCTGAGGTTCTAGATCAACTTGCACCACCCAAACCTAAAACCCTTAAAAACATCCCTTCCAAAACTTGGTACAATCCAGACCTAAATAATGAAAGACGGGCTCTTAGACTGGCAGAAAGAACCTGGAGACAACACCCTTCCCCCCAATCTGATCCTGCTTCGAACCGCTAGATCCGTGTACAAGAAACACATCTTCGCCGAAAAGGCTTCCTTCTTCCGAGCACAGCTTTCCCGAGCAAAAACAGACCCAGAGAACTGTTCAGCATTATTAGTAATCAAACCTCCCCAGCCCCACCCAGCATTACGGCCACCACTAGCAAATGCGAAGAAATAGCTAACTTTTTTTCTGAAAAAATTGCCAAAATCGACCAATCTTTCACCCTAACCCAAGTCCCCCCAAACCCCCTTGGTTCCCCTGACACCACTTCAGCACCTTCCCCTCTGCTCACACCCCCCTTATCCTCCCCACCCCCTCCTTCTTTAACCCTGTCTGAACTTCCCCCCGACAACACTCAACTCAAAAACAATGCCTCCTGGCTGAATTTCCACTCCGTCTCTGAACTTGAAGTCTGTAGCATCCTGTCCAAACTTAAACCATCCTCCCACACTAAAGACCTTCTCCCATCTTCCCTCGTCCAAAACCTAAAGCACGTCATTGTCCCGTACTGGACCAATATCATCAACTTATCCCTTTCATCGGGGTGTGTCCCAGTCCCCCTCCAACTCGGACAAATCACACCCATTCCAAAAAACCCTAAGGCCGACCCTAATGACTCGAACAACCTCCGCCCCATCTCTAACCTCCCCTTTCTCTCTAAAGCCCTTGAAAAATGTGCCCTTCAGCAACTGGATAAACACATTGACACCTACAACCTACTTGACCCCCTACAATCCGGCTTCCGTAAAGGCTGCAGCACTGAAACTGCATTGCTTAATATAGTTGATGACATCCACCTTGCCCTGGACAATGGCGAGACCTGCCTACTCATTCTCCTTGACCTCTCAGCGGCATTCGACACAGTTAACCATTCAACATTACTCTCCACACTTAAATCTAGATTTGGTCTTAATGGCACCGTCCTCAATTGGTTCAAATCCTATTTCCAACACAGAACCCAACAAGTAAAAATCCACCACTGCCTATCTAGCCCCACTCCAGTCTCCCTTGGTGTCCCCCAAGGATCCATCCTCTCTCCTGCCCTCTTCAACCTTTTCATGGAACCCCTTACCCTCATTCTCAAACAAGCAGGCATTAACTATCACCTATATGCTGACGACACCCAACTCTACTATAAAATCAAATCCCACTCTGATGTTCTGCACCTTAACACCGCCCTTACTAACATACAAAACTGGTTCCATTCCAATCATCTCAAACTCAACCCTAACAAAACGGAAATCATTCTATTCTCTCCTAAAAACAACCCTCTCCCCATCCATACATGGATCACTGACCTTACTGCCCTTAACTGTACACTCTCCCTCTCCGAATCGGTTAAATCCCTTGGCATCACCCTCGACAGTAAGTTTACGCTCAACTCCCATATAAAAAACCCGGCCAAAGGCGCACTTTTTATGCTCCAACATCTCAAAAAAATCAAACCTTTCATTCCAGCGGAAGATTTCAAATCAGTTGTACAATCCCTAGTCCTCTTGAAAATTGACTATTGCAACGCCCTTCTCATCGGTTCTCCCAAAACTCACTTGGCCCCACTTAAATCTGTGCTAAACCTAGCGGCCAGGATTACAACTGGTTGCAAACGCTCTGACCACATCTCGCCGACCCTAAAGTCCCTTAAATGGCTTCCTATTGAAGGCAGATCCTCCTTTAAATTAGCCTGCATCACTCACAAAGCCCTCCATCAAAAAACCCCGATCTACCTTTCAAACAAACTCAAAAAAGCGGGCAGTACCCGTTCGATGAGAAGCACTCACTCTCTCCTCCTCGTCCCCCCTTTGTTAAAAAAGAAAGCTGCACAATCTCGCTCCTTCTCCCCCAGCATCTGGAATGCCCTCCCCAAAGACCTACGACTAAATCCTTCATACGTCAGTTTCAAAAAAGACCTTAAATTGCACCTGCTCAACAAATATTGGGGTCCATAATCACTCTATGCCCATACTTGCTGTTCATTCTCTTTCCGCCTTGAATCCCCAATCCTGCCCCCCTTTCTCCCACCTCTCCTGCACTCCACAAACACTTAATAGCCCCCCACCTTTACCCTTCCACACCTCTTGCGTCCCCTCAGTTCACCCCTCTCCTTTAATTTAGCCTCCCTCCCTCCACTCTGGTCTAACCTTTCCGTTTCATTCAAAATATGAATCTAGCTCCTTTCTACTGCTTAAATATTTGTAACTGTTACCAATATACTACCTCCTTTCACTTTGTATCATAATCAAGATATGTTATTTACTTTGTTGCTTAAGCCTATTATATCTCTACGCTTCTTCTCGTTGCCATGTGTTTTTGTAACCTATGTTCTATCATCTTCCCAATGTAAAGCGCTCTGATACCTAAGGGTGAAGCCAGCGCTATATAAAACCTCGTAAATAAATAAATAAATAAATAAATAAAATGGGGTGGAAGAACGCTCGCATACTGCGGTGGGAAGCTATGGAATTCTCTGCCTGTTTTACTTCGCTCACAACCCATCCTGCAGCAATTCAGGAAGGAGCTGAAGACTTGGCTATTCCCACTCTACTGTGCAACACCTTAGACCCCCTCCGGCTGATGGCCCCTGCCCAGGTCTTGATTCGCTTAGCACTAGGACGCCCTCGGTATTGCACCTTTACAAAATTATTTCATTCATTCATTCATTACAACTGCCTGTCCAAATTGCCTTGGTGAAGTGCAGTGCCCATCGGCAGGGCAATGATTATGTCACAGTCGGTAACCGGTATGCGGATGAGACTGCACGCTATTGTACTCTTCTTACACATTCAATGGAGAACCCCTTGGAGAGAACTCTAATTTCACTAACTGTAGACTGTTGTTGTCAACTGTAGAAACTTGGGAGGAAGTGAAGGCATTGCAAGATGAAGTATCAGATACTAAGAGACAGGGATGGGTAAGTGCAGGTTGCACACAGAGGCAAGAAGATAAGGTATGGGTATACACAGATGGGAGACCAGCACTATTGGATAGCTTGCTGTCTCCTATGGCACGTCATTACCACGGTCATGCACACGTCGGAAGGGATGCTATGATGCGGCTCTTTTGACAAACATGGTTCAACCCCATATTTAGAGCAGAAGACTTGTGTCATCGATGCATAGTGTGTCAACAACAAAATGTAGGCAAAAGAACACCAGGTATAATGAGTGACATAGGAAGATCAGAAGGACCGTTTAACAGGATGCAACTTGAATTCATTGAGATGCCTACTTGCAATGGTCTGAAATACATCCTTGTAATTGTATGTGTCTTTCCTCAGTTGGTGGAAGCCTACCCCTCCCAGCGAAATGACAGTTTTACTGTGGCAAAATATCTGTTGCGAGAGCTCATACTGCGTTTTGGATTTCCGATTTCTTTGAAATCAGACCGAGGGATGCATTTTAATAATGTGGTCCAAAAGATGTTTTGTACATCATTACAAATTGATCAAAAGCTACTTTGTGCTTACCATCCAGAAGCCTCAGGCATAGTAGGGCAAGCGAATAGAACATTAAAATCCAGATTGGCAGTGGTGTGTGCTTCGACATCTCTGAAAAGGCCTGATGCTTTGCCTGTTGTGCTGATGAGTTTGAGAAGTACCCCAGACAGAAGAACAGGACTCTCCCCACATGGAATTTTCATGGGGAGAGCCATGAGACAGCCTACAGTCCCTTCAAACTAATTAGTAAACATAACAGATGATTTGGTGCTTGACTACTGTAAAGGACTGGCTGACATGGTACGTTCTGTCTCAACTGGGTAGTGAAGCTGCAAATTCGCCTCAACAGGACCAGTGCCACAACCTCAGTCCTGGTGACTGGGTCCTGGTGAAGAAGTCCTGCCTGGAACCTCGCTGGCGTGCTGGTGTCCAAGTGATACCAGTAACCACAACTGCTGTAATGTGGTGGTTTTCCAAATTGGGTACATGCCGCCCACACTCACTGAGTCCCATGTCCCCTTGAAGATAGAATGCCTGTTTCGGATGGGCCAGTGGTTGCAGTGAGACAGCCATCTCAGGTTAGCCAAACTGTAGAGGGGGTTCCAGCTACTGGGACTCTTAGCACTAATCCTGAGGAGGGTCTGAGAGTCAGCTCTTGTAGGTATAGAAGGGGCACATGAAGAAGAGCTGAATAGGTAAGATATTGACCTATACGAAGGGAGCAGTGCAGCTGAAACACGAGTGGTAAATGGGGACTGTTGGCCCAAAAGATCAGGCAGATTGAGATGCATTCTAACTGAAAGCTGAGTACTACACTCCATTACAGAAGTCTCTAGTCAGTCAGAACAAAGTGACAGTGATGATGAAGTACCGTCAGTGAGAAGGTCTTAAAGAGCAAGGGTACCAAGTCATAAATACACTGCACCAGAGTGGGCTTACTTGGCGTCGAATGACTGGGAAAAACCCTATCACGCATTTTTGTTCAACAATTCAAGTTCTTATGAACCACCTTGAAAAAGTGTTGTACTTGATTTGAACATTCATCAAATACAAAGTCTGCACCAGAGGGACGAGAGTACAAGAATTACAAAATCTATGAACTAAATCCACATTGCTGTGAGTAAAAATGAACTGTGATGAAGGAAAGCTATAGCAACTTAAACGAGTTTCTGATTTTCATCTCTGCTGTAAACGCTGCTAACATTAAATCTACATTTTAACAAAGTCGCAAAGTTTGATTCTGGAAAAGTCATGGATCCAAGGTCTGTATCAGTGAAACGCAAATGCATATGTGCATGTATACTTGCTAAATTTCTATAGTTCTTGTCACATTTCTTATAATTCTGAATTTGCCTCATCATGCATATTTAGAAAAAAGCGAAACCTACTTCTGCTTCTAAATCGCCATTAGAAAATAATAATAATGGACAAAGCATGTTAGCTGATACGACTCTGCATGGAGATCAGTCTACTAGTGATTTTTCATTGGATGTTTTCACCAAGCTGCTCTATGAGTGTGTGGAGACTGGATGCATGAAATTGTTATGTGTGTTTACAATTACCCACCTCAGGCTCAGAGGGAGTTACATACCACCACTTAACTGATACTTATGGAATTTCTTGTAGGGTACTAACTAGCTTGTTTTATTGCAAATGACAATTTCAATATTATTATTCTAAATATGACCTAGATTTTTCCGAAGTGCCTTTTAGAAAGCATTTCAATCCTGTGCCTGATACACAGACTGCAGAGATGATGGGTGAGTTTTTCAACCTACTCAAAGCTTACACATTGCATATGCACATCAACACAATCTAACATACCTCTTACATAAAGTAGAAAAGGAATTTATAGATTCAATTGAGGGCAGGCATAGAGACATCTTGGGAAAAGTTGCAAATCACAAAACAATTCCACCATGGGTTCATAGAGAACATGAAATTAAACAGAGAAGAAGACAAGCTGATATTGGTTTAGACTGGCAACATAAAGGGAAGCTATGCATATCACGGTAGAAAACGAAATATAGTAATAACTTTGTTGGTTTCAGCAATTGTGATCACACTTTCCAACTTGTATGTGGTTTGGGATTAAGGGTGGGCAGAGCTGGCGTAGTGCCTCTACGCGGAGCTCCATGGAGTTTGAAAAAACTCTGTGGAGCTCCGCTTCGCTCTGCTTCGCTCCGCTCCCACCCCCTCCCAAATTATTTAAAATTTAAAAAAGAAGGCACTTACCTGCTTGGCTGCCACCTCCCCTGCCTGGCAGCTCTCTTTTCCTGCTCCTCGCGTCCTTCTTCAATGAAAAAACTCATACGTTGTACGTCTTGCGCATGCACAAGACGTACAATGTACAACCTAGGGGAGGTGGCAGCCGCGCAGGTAAGTGACTTCTTTTTAACATTTTCAATAATTTGGGAGGGTGGAGGGGCTGGCTAACTCCGCTCCGCCACGGAGTCGGAGTTTTGCCTGCCTCCGTGTTTGCAACGGAGAGCGGAGTAGGAAAATCTCCGCAACTGGCGTAGCTGAGTTACCCGCCCAGAGTTATTTGGGATTATATTTGGGAGGCATAGAACCTGTATTTCCTTGGATTTACTATATTTGTGGGGAAAACGTCTATTACAGGCTGCCTAAAAAGTGGTATGGATCTTGTTACATGGGGATAGTTTTTCCAAAAATTCATCATGTGGATCAATTGGATGAAACCAATGAAGTAAAACATACTAGACTCAAAAGAGGTGCGAGTACTTCTGAAATTGTAGGACACATATTTGGTGCAATAATTCCATCTGTTGGAGTGAGACTGAATTCTCACAAATTTCAGAAACTTTCTACTGTAGTTGACAGGTTGTCAACTGATACTGCGGGAGGGTTCCTAGTCATAGATACTGAAATGATTGCTATGAGATCTATGATGCTTCAAAATAGACTTGCATTAGACGTCCTCCTCGTGAAAAAAGTCGGAGTCTGCTGAATGCTGAAGGTTCAACAATATTGCACGTATATTCCTGACAAAAGTAAAGATTTGAAGGGGTATATTACCAAGATTACTCACCTGAAAAAAGATTTGAGTAGATTAAAAGCTGATGGTGCTTGGGGGTCATTTGGGAAGGGAATTTCTGCAATGGGAAAATGGTTTACTAACCTGAGAAATGAATTAGCGGGACAGATTCTGAAGCCCATACTAACAATTGCCGCTTGCATACTAATATTAATTATCTCTATCAAAATCTACAAATGCATAAAAATAAAGGGGCATATTCTCAAGAACGTGCGATAATCATCACCAAAATAGGTTAACGCAATTTTACATATCGCCGTCTATCGTGTGAAAATAACTCCTTGTCAACGTCATATTCACAGCACGGCGGTAACATGCGATAGTTTCCCGATAACGCGTCAAATGTCCATGATAAAACTACCTGGACTGCGATAAAAATATAAACCCGAACGTGAAAAAAGTTGTGATGTGCCCAACTGCGATAAAAAATTCCGCAATAAGCAGCGCCAGGCCTGCAAGTCACACAAGTCAGGCGGGCAAAAGCACCATAAAAGTGGCAACCAAAAACACAACCAAGACACAAACAACCGCGAAGCACCATGGAGGTAGCCGGAGCAAGTACAGAGGACAACCAGAACCCCACAAGCCCCACGGAGGACCAGCCTGGGACCATCATTGGGGAGACGGTGGCAGGATTTGGGGGACCGGACACTGCACAACATGACCTGACCCAACAGCAACAGGGTGAGTAACGACCAGGGACTGGGGGGACAGGGGGAGATGGGCACAGTGGCACACATGCACAATTAAGTATAGCACATCTGCGGACAAACCATGCCCAAGAGTCACAACTCTGACCAAGAGCCCAATTTACCCAAGTCCGCAACATCTCAGCACTGTATAAGCACAGAAGTGAAAGGCACACCACCTGAAAGGGATAAGGGCCAGCCAAATCAGAGCTGAAGGGGCAACTCACCCACAATGCAGCACACACACATAAGAATCAGAGCACCTCAACATTGACAACAATGTGGTACAAACTGCAACATTCACACAACAGAACAGCGGACACAACTGCTGCCGCTTGTGTGTAGAAAATGGCCATTCGTATGTGGCATAGCAGGAAACTGTGAGATGATAATGTACAAGTACAACCTCACATCCCTGATGGTTTAGAAATGTCAACTGTCCGGCATTAAATTGGCATCTCCTCGCAAACAGCCACAATGTACATTGTCATGCAGTCTGACAGTAAACTTGTACAATGCGTGAACATACATGTGAACACAATTTCAATCTGCATCTCCCCTTCACATTGCAGAGGGAGAATCAACACCTCCTGCAGAGCAGATCCAACAACACAGCACTGATGATGAAGAGGAACACATCAACATCTACACCGCCGCCCTCCAACAGCTCATGGACAGCTCCGGCACCCCACCTCCAGCAGCAGGGCAGCCCAGCTGCATCGATGAGACCACACCCCCTGCACAGACCACACAGCATGAAGCACCCACCACCACGGCTGTCTCCCTGGACCCCCACGACCAACACATGACATTCCAACGCCGTGTGTTGGGGTGCCAGGAGAAGATGGCTGACCAGCTGCGGGTGGGGTTTGAACTCATGTCAGCCAAACTAGATGCCATACATGGGTGTCTAAGTCCCATCAGGGATGACTGACAGTCCCTAACGGACACCCACTGTCCGCTCCATGCACTCCAACAATCCATGGCTGACATCGATGGAGTCATGACTCTGAGCCAAGAACAACTGCCTAGTCAGAGTGGCTTCAGCGCTGTCAGCCGGGAGTTGGGACACATAAGGAGAATGATGGAGAGCTTGGAGTGGATGCAGGCGGAAAGAATGTTTGCCACGGCTGCACACCAGTCAGATGTAGCTGTGATCCTCCATGCCCTGCAGATCCTCATCATGGCATTGCCACCACAAGGCCTGGCCCGGATGAATGCTGCTGCTACTACTCCATCCACATCTCCGCCCCCTGAAGTGTCAGTGCCACACAGTGCGGCAGACATTCCACCTCCGGCCCCTGATGTGTCACTGCCACACAGTGATGCAGACAAAACACCACCACCCACATGTGAGGCACCGGGCACATCAGAGGACGAAGATGATGATGAATCGGGCTTTGTGGTAAGAATGAAGTGGTAGCATTCATCTCCGCCATATGGCCTGTTTCAGCTTGGTTCTGCCCTCTGCATCATGCCCTGGAATAACACCTTCCACTGTCCCCCGATACACTCAGCGGCACTCACCTTGGACCTCGACATGGACTGCCATATTTTGTTTGGTTACCAATGACACAGCAATCACACTGCGGACTGAAGTCTTCCTCTTCCGATGAACTTGTCAATCCCTAAAGGACTCTGGCTGGCCCTCCACGGGGCAACATTGCAAAGTGGGGTTTGCATGGCCCTGTACTGGTCCAGCTTCAACACTCCACTGAATGTGAATAAAACATTCTAATTCACACAGATGTGTCATGGCTATGCTCAATCAAGTATGAAAGTATGGATGAATGTAGGGACAGTGATTGCACAAAAAGGTACTCCCTGGGTAATGCTATCAATGCGCATGTATGGCTGTGAGCTTACAGGGGGGGACGACACAGCTACATGACCGAGTTCTTCCCCACTGCCTGAGGTGACATGGTTGCGTCCACTGTCCACACCACTACACACACCAGCAGTATGTGTCCACATGGACATGTCTGTGCTCTGCATACTGAAGTCTGTCCAGCACATCACCGTCACACTTGGCATTGTGTACATTCTTATTGATGGGTGACTTGCCTCCTTCGCACATACTTGTTTCCCACCTCTCCCCACATTCTGAAATTGTGTGGCTGAGGGGCCATGCCGTTTTTGGAAGGTCATCTGTCTTGTTCTGCGCTGCCTGGGTGGTTGGTCGGGGTGGGGGGGCCTGGGTGGTTGGTCGGGGTGGGGGGGCCTGGGGGTGGTGGCGGAGGGTGTTGTGGCCCTCTTGGGTCTCCGAGCTGCATGGTCAGTAGCTCAATGACATGTGTTGGTCTTCAGATGTGGCTCTGGGCTTGGCTTCCTTTCATGCTGGAGGTTGTCATCCTGCTTTACACCAGTGAAAGGCAGGTGTTACATTCCTGCTGCTAACGCGCCTTATCGCCTGTTTTTGGGTCGCATCGCAGTTCTGGCTGGTCGTTGAGAATATCGCAATGTGGTGTTTTCATGTGTTTTTGCACGGGAACGCCTACTCTGCATATCATTAGTGTTAGTTGTCGCTCTCATCCGTGGCGATGTTTTTTGCAGAAGATATCGCTGGGAAACTGGTGATATCAGCAGTTTGCACCAGCTTGAGAATAGGGCGATAAGTCTATCGCCACTTTTGCGGCGCTAAAGTGCCGGTAAATCGTCGATAAATCCTTGAGAATATGCCCCAAAGAAAGATACAGGAGGAGTGAAAAAAAGAGAGATGAGATAGAGTTGGAAGATAGACAATGCAGTTATTATGATGAGATAAAAGCTCTAGAACAATCTAGATTAAAACTAATGAGAACAACAGAACTACAAAGTGGCATCAGATGTGATAAAGATAACAGTGTGATGGCTTAATTCACCATCAAAGATTTAATTGTTGGAGAGGAAATCACATTCACATTTAATGACAAGAGAAACCGAAAATGACACTTCCTGAGAGAAAAACTATAAACGTGCACCAACTAATCGTTCACAAAAACATGATCAGAAAAGAAAAGTTTTAGGTACTGCATCATAAATGCATGCAGAAAAAGATTTAGATTAGGTGATATAATTAATTGACTAATATAGATTGTGATTTATAAATTGACAAAGTATTACCTATTATTAACGTGTGTTAGAAAAAAGTGCAAATAGTAAACTCTTATGTTATAAAGTTTACCTCTAATCATTTCTAAACATCCTTTATATGGAAGAGTAACTAATGAGATTTATCAAAAAGTATGATTCATCCTGATTATGATAGTGAATTTTACTAAAGTCTATTTCTTTGTGTGTGTAACCGTGTGCACCGAAAATGACAAAAGACAAAAGAAAAGTAGGTGCTACACAATTCTAGTTGAGGATGCATCTATGAAACTTATAGAGAATGTATTTCACACATATATCAATCTTATTTGTTTGAAATGAAATTTTAAATGTCTGATTTGATGGATTTGGAGCAGTATTATAGCGATTTGCATATATGCAGCTTGATGGTGATGTAACGGACAACTGCTGTTCTGCATGCATGCTGGCTACAAACTGCTAAAGGAGATTTACAGAATTACCTGCCAATTTAGCTTGCCTGATGCGGACTCATCTGGCTTCTTTCCCGAACTGACGCATATGCTATATGCGCTTAGTGGTCTCTTCCTTCCGGAACCCCTCACCCTGGCAAATTCATGTCCCTTTTGAACTCCTCAGCTTTGGTACATATTTCATCATTATTAATCTGTCTCATTACCTAATGCAATCTATTGATGCTCTTATCATTCAAACTTTTGATAAACTAAACTAATTCTTACAAAAGTGAGTGTTTCTTCAGGAGATTTGGGCTTGCAGTGTCAATCCTTTACCTTTATAGTATTATCTTGAGAGTAATCTACATGAGCTTGATATCAAATTTGTAGTTCAATTGTCCAATTCCTGGTCCTCATTGGTTAACTGTTGGGACCATTGATTTCTGACTCTCTCTCCACACAGCAAGGTCCATTGGAGGATCACAAGAGTGGTATGAATATTCAGTGAGTAAAAAGTTCAGGCTCATTATTCAATTACCATCTTAATTGGGCCCAGTAAGCGCTACAGCAATACTAATGATCAAAGTTAGATTGCAGAAGGAAATAACTTTCTGGTATTAGGAAATCATCAAAGCAGAAGACAGGCATCTGGCAGACTTGTATGGAGTATGAAAAGAAGACTTGACGGAGCCAGTGACAGAAGACCTATGGCAAGTAACTTTAAACTTACTTGGTTCTACAGTAAAGATTGCTCCTTTAAAAAGATCAATTTCTTCACTCTTCACAGGGTATACTGGACTCCCCAAAGACTCTCTAAGTTAACTCAGCAGGTCCCAAGCTGTAAGGAATGCAAGCTACCGCAAGTAGATGACTGTCATATGTTTGAGAATTGACCAGGTGTGCATGTTTATAGGGAGGCAGTAAGACGAATCATTAGTGAAATGATGCAGTGGGAGATCAAGGTAAGCTATGCTCTAATTTTTGATGGGGGTTGACCCATTAATCAGTGGTTGGCTAAATAAGCCCCAGCAAAGATTGTTGTTTTATTTAATCCTATTGGCAAGGAGAGAAATCTGTAAAAAATGCATCTCCGAAGATCCTCCAGTAGCATCTAACTGGATACAATTGGTAAACTATGTAATTCAAATGGACATAACTTTTGATAGTACATAGAGGGATTTTAGGCTATGGCAGCATGTCCGATGATTACACTGTTTACATTCCGGCACCCGGGGTCAGCCCTTAACGCTGCACCCATAAGCATCATATGCAAGCTAACTACGCCTGCAGTCAGTCTCTCAAATTGAACTGAAGGCACAGTGTGCGCAATTGGAAATAGTACTGACAATGAAATGAGGACAAAAAAGAATAATTCTGGATGTCCCATATTCCGGCTGGAGTGTAATGGGCACACCCTGGTGTCATAAAAACAGGGGAGGATGGAGGGAGAAAGAGAGGAAGAGAGAAAGAAAGAGAGAGAGAGATAAAGAGGAGCTTGGCTTGGTAGTTGGTACAGCGCTCTGCCTTGCCACTACAGAAACTTCACAGAAACAGCTTTAGGGTTTGAGAAAGTAAATTAATGCACATTTATTTTTAGCAAGTACGTATGGAAAAATGACACCAGCCTCACGGAGAAGGTATGTTGTAAAAGCTCCAGAAACCTGCAGGATACAGGCAAAGATCCCAGGAAACTCTGGAGACTTGGGGTACTGCAACTGAGGAGGGAAGTGTGGCAAAGCCCAAGAGAAAGGCACAGCAGCACAGTAAACCTAACTTACTGGTAACCTACAAGCAAGGGAGCCATAAAAGTGTAGAAACCAAAGAAGTGGGGATGGAGTACCAGATGACAAAAACATTGGAGCAAAAAGCTGACAGCAACTCATGAAGCATTACCCAGGCAAAGGTGTACAGAGCTACTCTCTTTTCTTTTCTAACTTTGACTACCCTGCTCTGGAAATAAAACAGTCTGATCTGTAAGTCCCAGCCTATGGTCTGTGGCAGGCCAGTGGCCTGAGGTCATTTCTCCACAACATCATTTCTTCAGAAATGTTAATTTTAGAGCCAATGTAAGTGTAATGCAGCATTGGGAGTATGGCATGAAGAGTTTATCAGACTTTGCGGTGATTTAACTATCCTGGTCACATAAGTAGCCCAATGTTCCTTGCCTCCCTCTGAGTTCAAGACCTGATTGTATGACAAGTCTTTTCAAGTCATTACAGATCATCAAGCATTGATCACCATATTTGAGAATACCAAAGTGAAGATGCCTCCTAGGAGATAACAAAGGGGACTTCATCCAACAAATAACAAGTTCAAAATACTTTATCTCCATGGTAAAGATGAAAAACCTGCCAACGTTTCTATGGTTCTTCTTGCTACCTTTGATGCCAGATCATCTGTGTTGCAGGAACACCTTTGATATGTCACCAAAAAGTCACAGTCATATGCACTGAGGAAAGAAGGCATTATCCAAGCATCACTGAGTGATCATACTGTGCGTGCAGTGGCTGACCTTCTTGAGGCACAAATGTGAAGAGATCTTGAATGTGCAAACAAATTGCATAGAATAAAGCAGTGTTAAAGACACCAAGGCATTTCAGCATGCTGAGAGCATGCTTGCATCATATCATAGTAAAGTGATAGTGAGAGGGAAGATCCAGCAGGTAGCCCTTTTCCCTCCAAAAAGGACCTTAGGTCAGCCTACTGGAACATGGTAAAGTCCGATCAGTACTCTGCAACTCCAGGGTCTTTCCTAACTGGGCTGTTCTTGGAGTTGAAAGAGGCGACCGAGTACGAACCATACTGGAACTTTATCACCAAGCCAAGGGACAGGAAGCTGTTCCATCAATTTAGGGTGGGCTCCCTTCCAATAAAAACTTTCACCAGTGGGTGGCGCTCCCAACAGGATGGTAAATGTCCTACGTGCCCTGCCCACTTAGAATCTTTAGCCCACATCCTATTTGCATGTCCAGCCTATAAGGCTCCAAGGAATAAGTGGCTGAAACCGATTTGTTTACGACTGGGCACAAGATCTAGCACTGAGGCTTTGAGAATTTTGAAGTCTAGTACCCAAGAGTTTTTAGTGATTGCTGTTGCCAAATTTTTGGGGTGGATGTGGGTCATACGAGCTACCTCGATGAGGACCCACCAAAATTCGCTGGCTGTAACCAATAATGTTAATCCCTAGTATAGAATTCTGGAACAGCATTTTAGTGGATTGTCAAAACAAATAGTATCGGCGTATGTTGTTTTATTTAGGAGGGGGGCAGACAGGGCTGCCGTCAGATATGTCAGCAATTTGACGTATGTCTTGTATTTGAACTGAGCACTTTATTGAGTATGGATTTAGATGTACGGATTTTAACTTTTTTAAAAACTGTTTTAATTTTGATGTTTTATATAGTTTTAAATGGAATCATGTTTATAATTGTGTCTTTTATGATTATGATAATTGAAATAAAGACGATTTGACTGACTGATAGTGAGAGGAACTTGAATGTTCATTCCATGCTCAGTACAAGACCAAGTAGGTGATTTTTCATACAAAGGTCACAGGTGGTGGTACCAGAAAGTATGGTTGTCCTTACTCAACAAACTGATCAAAAAGAAGGTAGGCAGTTGTCTAGTGTGCCTGAGTCTAGGTGAAGACAGCTCCCCAGAACCTTTATAAATGTGACAAATTCCAAAATGCATATGGAAGGAGGTAGAAATCAATGTTTTTTGGGCCCATCGCTACTGGCCAACACCTAGTAGGAGCCATTGATAAGTGCTTATGTTTTTCAGAAATCATTGCCATTCCCTGTGCAGCATCTGATGTGGTCATAGCAGCGATCAATAAGATTTTTAATGTGTTCTCCACTTT
Organism: Calotriton arnoldi; assembly: GCA_963921515.1. Taxonomy (NCBI): domain Eukaryota; kingdom Metazoa; phylum Chordata; class Amphibia; order Caudata; family Salamandridae; genus Calotriton; species Calotriton arnoldi. The sequence goes on along the minus strand of CAWUFW010016986.1, from coordinate 120,463 downwards.
TGGCATTCCACCAGTACTAAAGGCAAACAACAGTGCTGCTCTTGTGGGGGGAAATTCAAGAAGTTTTCAGCTTGATTGGAATTCAAGTGCTTGCTTTAGGATACCAGAGTAGTCAACTGCTCTATGGCGACCCTCAATAAGTTGCCTCAGATTTCAAGGGTACATGCTGTTTTATCTCTTGAAACTCTATGTAAGATCCTGCATGTTAATCAGGGCACACCTCTCAGTACAGCAGGCATTTCCTCAGCTAAATTATGTTTGAATGAAAAATCTGTATGATAATTCCTCATCTTGCTGATGACCCTGAGCCCCGAAAAACACTGGCAATGCAGCCTAGAGGTGCTGCTGAGAAGAAGATAATGAGGCAATATGCTAACAAACAGTGAGCTCATCAGTCATATATCATAAAGAAGGCTAGCGTTCGTCAGATTTAAAGGTACCGGCAAGCATAAGACCAACTGCTATCCAGTGCTGTACATAATTACAGATATCAAATGATTCATGATTATGGCTTGGAGAGGCAGTCACACCAACAGTCCCAAATCTGCATTGTGATCTCTGTCAGTTTCAAGTAATGCAGACAATTATTTCACATTCGACTGTTTACTCACTCATTCCTGCTGATTATGGCTATTCTTTTTCTATCATTTCTGTTTTGCCTCCTACCTCTTTGGACAGACTCTCTAAGCCAATAAGAAATGTTAAGACTTCTGTACTACACATAACTGTTATGAAGTAATTGGCTTTTGTCTAGAGGTTGTGGGGAATGCAATTTCCTGGCTCTTTTTGCCTGATCCTCACAAACTATTCCCATGCACAGTAAAGTGTTTTCACAACGCGTCTGAGAGGAGGTGTGCCCTGAGAAGGGCTGGAGTGGGGCATTCTAAACCTCAAATACAGAGGAAAGAGGACACAGCTCTCCGAGCTTGGGTAAAATATAGAGGCCTGTTCCTGCTATACATGTACAGTTGTGTGCTCTCATTTGTCTCAAAATATAATTCTAGAAGCTGGCGGCTACAGTTGTGTTAATAAAGGAACCGCAGAGAAACACTGACTTAATGCCTGATTTATTGTTTGATAGCCAGAGCACAGTCCATCATGGTGGTGGAGGACATTATCCCCTTCTTCCTGATGGATGACTGCCCATCAGATTTAGAGATGACCTTCTTTTAATGTACTAAGGGGCTTATTTACAAGCCCCTTGCACTGCCGGTGCCTCACTTTTTATGGTGCTCCGGCTGTGCAGAGTGCAGACCCATATCTACGAGGCGCACAAAGCCACTTTGCATGGCTTTTCATGGCCTCAGAGATATGATGTAAGGAAACACAGCACAAGTTGCTGCTTTGCCTTACACTGTGCCAACGAGGCATTCCATGGGCGTTGCAGTGGGTGTTCCCACCCAACACCTACAGGTTTTGATGCATTCCCAGATTTACAAGGATAAGTAAACTTGGGAATACATCAAAACTGTATGCCTCCCCAGGGCAGGCATAACGAGGCGAAATATGTTTGTTTCTCCTCGTTTCTTCCTCTTTCTATGTGTGCTGCATTCTGCACCACAGATAGAAAAAGGAAAACGCCTCCATGGATTGTTTTGTGCAGGAAGGTGTTCCTTCCTGCACAAAAACAATCCTGGCAAAAACACAAACACCCTTGCACCATGGTACAAGTGTGCCTGCATTGGTGCTAGGCACCATATTGTGCACCGGAGTTGGCTGAAAGGACAGAAATGCACCGTATCTCGTAAATACAGTGCATTCCTGCCTTTTTGATTTGGTGTAGGGCAGCATAGCAAAAACATTGGCAATGCTGTCCTACGCCAAATCATTGTAAATGAGGCCCTAAATGTTTGGTGGATGGCAGCCATCAGCTTTGACGGTCACTCACTAAACTTTTTATTTTCAAATATAAACTCCCAAAGCGGGAGTTTGTTTTTGAAAATCAAAAAACTAATGACACTAACACCCTGATTTCTCTCAACTTGTGGCGGTCATTATAGTTTTTACCTGTCCCTTGCCACCAGGTTTTTCCTGGTGGTGACAAACAGGAAAAAAAGATAATACACTGTCATCCCTGCATGGGGCAGGTGGAACTGTCACTCCTCCAATGGCCCTGTTGCTCCTCCAATGGCCTCTTCTCCAGCAGGGCCTCATAAGAAGTATTGCATTGACAGAACCAACAATGGCTCCGTCAATAGAATATTTGAGGTCCGCCCACATCTAAATCTGGATGGTGGACTGAGGTTTTGGTGGGCAAGGTACTCTATTGCTTTCGCGACAGAGTTCCCTGTCTGCTAAACTCTAAAATGTTCCCTAAATTCTCCAGATTACAACACTGTCTCCTATCTTAGATTCCCCACCCACTTTGCGTCAGTGGTTCCTGTTGGTGTTTAAAATGTCATCTTGTGAAATAGATGGATAGGTGATTTAGTGGAATAGTGGAAACCGATAAGAGAATAGTACAGAAATTAAGGCTGTGATTATATGTGAAATAACTCACATGTGATTATCTCAATTATGATACATACCTCAACAGATGTTTCTTTAGATTTAAGCAGCATTTTGTACAATAAGGCCCGTCGGGTGTTAAGCATCTATGAGAATAACGCAAACAATGATGGACTCGTGTAGACGAAGGATGACTTTGGTATCAGTTCCTGATGAATTCATGTTTTATCAGATTTTTTTAATGGAATCAACTTTATATAATAAAATGTGGAATTCTCGTCTGCAGTACATACATTTTCTTTACATTGCTCCATATTTTCCTTCCTTACGAGTAAAAAATGATCAAAAAGAAATGGAGCTATACTTTGAAATAACAAACATACATTTTAGTGTCTTCTGAAACCTTCAGCTGATCTAAACTACTTACTCTAAATTCTAAATTGTGTATATACACAACATAGCCTACTAAAGTATAGCACAGTAGCAGAATGTGCTCAACAGCCCACAAAATCAATGCACAATGTAATCTTAGCAGTGTGTGTTGCATTTTTAAACTGATAAGGGCTCTTGTCCTTGATCTTCCTTTGTACCGATGGATGTCACTTCTCCTTCCCATGTATTAGTAATAAATGAAGCACATCAAAGAATAGCTTTGCACCCCACGTTATAAATGGATTATATATCATTCCAAATGAATGTCGCTGTCCTCAAAGAACACCATTACCATCAAGGTGTATGGAACGGCTGGTATAAAATTCAGGTTCTGCTAAAATTGCTAATTTGTAAATTATTCGCTTTCATGCAACAACTTTATTTAACAAAACACCAGTAGCGGCCCGTGGAGGGAGTACCGCAGGGCGGTGGGGCGGGGGAGGGGTAGGGTGGGGGGTAGTAAACTCCAGTCACGGCCGACTGGAGTAATGTAAACAAATAAATAAATAAAACTAATTTTATTGCGCGCGCTGAAACGCATTAGGCGTTTCAGCGCGTGCAACGAAATTTGTTTTATTTATTTATTTGTTTACATTACTCCAGTCGGCCGTGACCGGAGTTTACTACCCCCACCCTACCCCTCCCCACCCTGCCCCGCCCCACCGCCCGCGGCACTCCCTCCACGGGCCGCTACTGCAAAACACAGACAGGGTCGTGGTCTGGGTCTATTTGTGTTATCGTCACAAAAAATCCAGGGGTAAATTTGCTAACTTTTCAAGCAACACAGTGCACAAAACTGAGGTTTTTGCGCTACACTGCATGAAAGGGAGAGAGCAGAAGAGCACCATATCTACTAAGATATTGCCCTGTACACCTCTCTCCTTGCTCTAGCGCACTTTGAGTAGTCTTGCGCCACACACACCCCTATACAAACTGCAAGGGAGTGTGTGTGATGCAAGCATAAGTTTTACACTCAATCAATCAATCAATCAGGGGTTTATAAAGCGCGCTACTCACCCGTGAGGGTCTCAAGGCGCTAGGGGGGGGAGGGGGTGCCGCTCTGGTCAATCGAAGAGCCAGGTCTTGAGGTTCTTCCTGAAAGTGTGCAGGTTCGGGGAGCGTCTGATGTTCACTGGGAGCTTGTTCCAGGTCTTGGCTGTGAAGTCTTGGTCTTGGAAATGAAGCATTCCAGTAAAAAATACAAAGGGGTAGTTTTACTAACTTTTCACGCAACACAGCACAGCAACCAAAGTTGCTGCGCTGCATGAAAAGGAGAAAGCAGAACAGCACAATATCTGAAGTTTTATACCTTTCTCCACTGTTATACCTGCCTCGAGGAGGTGTAATGCTTTGGCACAAATCCTTGTCTGCCAATGTTTGTAGATAGGGATTTACATGAAAACACATGGATGGGTTCATAGGAGCGTCCATGTTAATACCTCTGGAAAGCTCACTTGATGCAAAGTAGAAAGTAGCAATGGTTTGTTAGTTTGGCCAAATTTTTTATCCAGATTTTAATTCGTGTTGGAAAGTAAGTACCACCACAACACTTTTCAGAGGGTTTGCATTACAAAAATAATGTATACTTGGCACAAAGCGTTAGCAAATCTCGGTCAATGATTAGACATATTTTAACACCTATTCCACTTTGTACACTTCAGCACATATGTAAACTTGCAAAAGTTTGGAGAAATAAAAAAATTGCTCCACATTAACGCCATCCTCAAAGAGGGATGTGTTTTTGTGTGAAAGCCCTGACTCCAATTATTGGTAGATTGGGCTTTGAGTCAAAAATGATGGCTGTTTGACAGAAACAACCATGTAACACCCATGGTATGTCCACCTGACACAAAGTAAGGGGGCGTACCGCAAGGTTTATGGCTACTTCCCAATGCAAAACAAGGTTTGCACTGCAAAGTAAAACCCAATTCTACACTTTGCGCTGGTTTGCATCACTTTTGTGGTGCAGACCCTGCGCAAAGTGTTATTAAATCTGCCACCAGATTAAAAATAAATGTCACCTACCTAGCATAAAAGAGGAATAATTCAGGACATTGATAAGATAGGGCCATACATGAAACTTATTTGGTAGTGATCAATAAATTATTAGAACAATGGAATAGTGGGGGTTTCACTGAAAACAATGCGGTAGTTGATGGCCAAAAATGGCTGATATAAATCTGCTTTAATATTCCAATGTGCGTTTCTGTTTCTCCCTTTTTAAAGTATTTACATTCTACCCTCAGTGAATTCACTGTTCTTATAGTATTACAGACCCTCTTCTTCAGGCTACACCAGTCTTTAAACATCCTATCTCTTGTAATAGGCTTTAGCCTACGGCTTGGGCCTATAATTCAGTTAACAGGCATTTAATGACCAGTTTAGCACTCGGCTACGGACTATAATGCTATATTAGAACACTGGGATGTTGGACACTCCACTGTTGGAAAATGAAGCAGCAGAGGATCATGCCAGAACAGGGATTTTTGTATCTCAAATGTTGTGTATAATCATCAAATAACCCTCACCATTGGCCGTATGGACCTTCGTTAATCGACAAGTAGAGGGGATAAGGAACTATCATTTACATTAGTTGCGTAGCAGTGAAGACCAATTGGGACTTCACAGGAAACGACAAGGAGGATTGGAATGAGTTAAAAGGGAATTTATTAACACATTTAGACCCTTAACAACACAAGGAGAGGGGGGACTTCATCTGCCAGTAGCCCTGAGCCCTGAGCAACTAGGAGAAGGAGGGGCTGCTCCGGTCGGGCGCTACATTTTCAGGCTCTCTTGCCTGAATCGCAGGACGTGCCCAGGCGCTGGCCTAGGTGAAGACTGGGACAAGAGCAAGCCCATCTGCACCCGTCTGTGGCCTTTTGAGGCCGGGATGGGCCACCCCTCTTAAACCCTTGCTGTGAGCACGCCCACTGTGCTGCAGTGGCTGCTAAAGCCCTCACAACATTATGGATAAGAGAAAATCTCTAGTTTTAACTGCGCTAAATAAGGAATGTCTAGTAATTGGCACTATTACTAGCTTTTATTCCACTGCTAGGGGAGCTATAAATACTGAAATCGAGTGTGTGGAGGAGAGACTGGGTGTCACTAAGAAAGCCCTAACACTGGCCCTATCTCGAGGCTCTGTCCCAGATAATACATTTGTTAAGCCAAAGGAAGAGTACTTACAGGATGTCTAACTGGAGAGAAGTAGTCGGGGACCTGGTAACCTCATATTTTGAAAGTAGTTACAATTCTAGTACTGTGTCTATACTGTTGTCAACATTAGTGAGACATTTCACCAAGGCTTTTGAATCCAAACAGACGGGAATCGTAAATAATCATGTAGCGGGAAGTATATCTATCCCACGAGAAGAAAATTACATGTCAATTTCATTAAAAGAGGTCATTTCGGGAATGAAACAATGCCCAAGTAACAAAGCCCCAGGCCCGGTTGGGGTCCCTATTGATCTTTTTAAAAGTAATCTCAATCTTTGGGCCCCACCTTCACTAAATATTCTGCGCAGTTCAATTGTGTGCGGCCCATCCAAGTCGTGATCCAATGCAGTTATTGTCCTGATGTCAAGAAAGGCAACAGGGGAGAGATCATTTCCAGTTATTGCCCTATCTAACTTATTGATTTGACGGCAAAAGCGATGGGCAGGATCCTGCTGGATCGCTTAGAGAACTGGGCTACTCAGAAAAGCATTTTAATAGCAGCACAATATGAGTTCAGAGAGGGGTTGGGAACAATAGATCCGTGCCTGAATCTAGACCTCATGATTAGCAAATATGTATCAAAGGGCAGGTGTCTATACCTTGCCTTCATGGTCCTCAGCTCCGCATTTGACAACGTCAACAGAGGTAAATTAATGAAGAGGATGATGGCAATGGGTGCTGGTCCTAAGATTGTGTATCTACTTTCCAAATTACATGAGGATGTAGAGGGGTGCATTAGATATCGGCCCAAAGGAGAATGTACACCCCCTATTAAGATCAGATGGGGAGTTGGACAAGGTTGTGCTCTTGCTTAGCCTTTACATCAATGATCTGGAGACATTTCTGTTATGGGGAGAGACGGACCCTCCAAGGACCGGAACCAAATGCCTCCCAGTCCTTTTGCATGTCAATGATTGTGTCCTGATGTCCAGAACAGGGATAGGCCTCCAAAGGCTGCTGGACAGATTTGTGGAGTTATGGCTGGACTGGGGTTGTCAACAAACAAATCTGAAACCTTTACAATGCTCTGTGGTCAATCTGAGAGCAAGGTGAGTCCATTTTATATATGTGTCACCAAACTGCATACTGTCATTGCCTTCACATATCTTGGGATCCAGTTTGTTTACAAGAGCACTTGGAAACATCTGTTAAAAGTAAGGTGCATGCAATTCTAGCAGACCAGGTCATCAATACATAAGCTTGCAAATAAATTGGTCTTGACACCCCTTGAGGCAACAATTAACCTATATAAGGATAGATGTATCTCAGTTGCTTCATATGAAGCAGGTATCTGGGGGCTTTGTGACCCGGCACAGCTGCAAGTTGGTGAAAATAGTGTTTTGCATAGACTCCCCCGACTTCCTAGGAGGGTTCCTGCCTCTGTGTGTCCTGAAGTACTAGGCCTACAACACCTACGAGATATTATCAAGATAGCCCCGATTCAGTTGTGGTTATCAATCAGGAACAGACCCAAAGCATCACTTAATCAATTGGTGATCACAGATTGTATGAATTTAGACAAAGTGTGTACTATACAGAGCGACAGTACGTGAAGGCCCAATTGTATTCAATTGGATGACAAGATCTTTTCGATAATCTGCAGAATCATTAAACACAATCTAAAGCACTTGGCAAAAATGACCTACTGGCCCTTACGGCAAGACAGAGAGCTGAAATTGAGCTTGGCAAAAATATGGTGAAGGCCTATGCATTACTATCCATGACGTCTCATATGGAACCATCTCTTTACAGCATTCCTAGTGACCAGGGATATTACCTGGTTAGATTCCACCTTAACATGGCCTACTTGCTGGTTTCATATCCTTCAGAGACATATTGTAAAAAAGATCTTGTGGCCCGCCCCTGTGATTCTATATCCACTTTAATTGCAGTTGCATTTTTTTTCTGTTTTTCCAACTTTTACAGGGTGCCAAGGAGAAATATTTTAACCCTTTTGCTTAGCAAGCTTAACATTAGAACTTGTAGACGAGCTCTGCTACACTTACAACTGTTACAAACAGAAATGGCACGTCACACAGTATATATGGTTTTTGCAGCTGCTGTAAGGCTGCGCAAAATGGTGGGCAAATAACTGCAAGGTGAACAAACAACAAAGAAGGTGGTAAGAACGCAGACTTGTGCTGTGAATTTCTGAAACTTTAAAAATGCTGTTGTTCTACTTGTGGCTGTTTAAATAGAACTCTTGGTTTCTGTGCAATTTGTACTGTGAAAACTGCATTTTGTTGCCACCCTTGACTGTTTGAATGTGTGTCCTAGTTTCCCCTGTACTGTGCTTAGGCCTGCAGGGGCAAGCCCCCAGCTCCCCCCTTGTTTTTGATTTTTAAAGTTAAAAAGGCAAAGTACATCATCAGAGGCTAAGCAGAGTGTGTTTAAAAGACTACTGCATCTGCTTTATGGTTTAAACTGCTGTGAAACCTGCTGTTTTTTTCCACCCGTGGCTGTTTGAATTTGTGTCCTAGTTTCCCCTGTACTGTACTTAGGCCTGTAGAGGAATGCCCCCAGCCCATACCTCCCTCCCCCTGTTTTTTTATTCTTAAAGTTAAAAAAAGCAAAGTACACCCTCAGAGGCTAAGCAGAGTGTGTTTAAAAGACTGCTTCATCTGCTCTATGGTTTAAACTGTGTTTGGATAGTGTATGTAGCACTCGTTTTTGGCTAGGAAAAATTGACTTCTTTAAGTGTGTGAAAAACAGTATATTAAATGCCTTCGATTTGGGCCTCACCTGCAGGGTTAAGCCTTGATCCTGCAAAGTGTGGATTGAGCATGTTTGTCTCCAAGGAGATTATGGCCTTCAGGAGAAGCTTCCCTGCTCCCGGGCCATCAGCCTGTACCTTCCTAGCCCTCCAGCTCCCAAGCAACCCGAAGCCCTCCTCCTCTCACACCCAGTGGCGTAGCTAAAGGGGGGGGGTGGTGGGGGCGGAGCGCCCCAGGCAGCATGAGTTTTCCCCCGCGCCTGGCAGCAAAAATCAGCAGTACCCCCTCAAACTCTCCCCTACCTCCCTGCACGCTCTTACCTGCGGCCGTTGCGGCTGCATGAATCGCCAGCACCCCCCCCTGACTCTTCGATCTGGCCACCGTGGACGGCAAATGCAGGGGCCATGGGCGGCCTAAGGCCTAGCTACGCAACAGCTCACACCTTCAGAAGCCCTTTAAGGTCTGTGCAAAGAACCCAAAGACAGGCACCTCCATCTTGTAGCCCAAGCCTCTCTGTGCCCAGTGAACAAACAGCAAAGAAGGTGGTAAAAACATAGACTTGTGCTGTGAATTTCTGAAACTTCAACACAGCTGTTTTTCTACTCATGTCTGTTTAAATAGAACTCTTGGTTTCTGTGCACTTTGTACTGTGAAAACTGCTGTTTTTTTCAACCCGTGACTGTTTGAATTTGTGTCCTACTTTTTCCTGTACTGTGCTTTAGCCTGCAGGGGCAAGCCCCCAGCCCCGCTCTACGTTTTTGATTTGTAAAGCTAAAAAGGCAAAGTACACCTTCAGAGACTAAGCAGAGTGTGTTAAAAAGACTCTCTTCATGTGCTTTACAGTTTAAATTGTGTTGTGAAAACTGCTGTTTTTCACCACCTGTGACTGCTTGAAATTGTGTCCTAGGTTCCCCTGTACTGTACTTAGGCCTGCAAGGGCAAGCCCCCAGCCCCCCTCCCCCCATTTCTTATATTATTAAAGTAAAAAAGGCAAAATACACCCACAGAGACTAAACAGAGTCTGTTCAAACGACTACTTCATCTCCTTTAGGGGTTAAACTGTGTTGTGATAACTGCTGGTTATTTACACCCGTGACTGTTTGAATTTATGTCCTAGTTTCCCCTGTACTGTGCTTAGGCTTGCAGGGCAAAGCCCCCAGCCCACACCTCCATGGTTTTTTATTTTTAAAGTTTAAAAAGGCAAAGTACACTCTCAGAGGCTAAGCAGAATGTGTTTAAAACACTACTCCATCTGCATTATGGTTTAAACGATGTTGTGAAAACTGCTGTTTTTCCCCCGTGACTGAATTTGTATCCTAGTTTCCCCTGTACTGTGTTTAAGCCTGCAAGGAGAAAGACCCCAGCCCATACCACCACCCTGTTTTTTTATTTTTAAGGTTAAAAAGGCAAAGTACACCCTCAGAGGCTAAGAAGAGTGTGTTTAATAGACTGCTTCATCTGCTTTTTGGTTTAAACTGTGCTTTAACAGTGTATGTAGCACTTGTTTTTGGCTAAAAAAAGTGATTTGTTTAAGTGCGTGAAAAGCAGTATATTTAGTTGCTTAGATTTTGGTCTTACCTGCAGGGTTAAAACCTGGACCTACAAAGTGTGGCTTGAGCCTCTCTGTCTCCAAGGAGATTCTGGTCTTCAGGAGCAGTTTCCCTGTCCCCGGGCCATCAGCCTGTGCCTTCCTGATGGGACCTGTAGCTCCCAAGTAACCCTGAACCCTCGTCCACTCACACCTGCAGAAGACCTTTAAGGTCTGTGCAGGGAACCCCAAGACAGGAACCTCCATCTTGTAGCTCCAGCCTCTATGTGCCCTAAACAGCCCAGTGAACAAACAACATTGAAGGTGATAAGAACACAGACTTGTGCTGTGAATTTCCAAAAGTTTAAAACTGCTGTTTTTCTACTTGTGACTGTTTAAATAGAACTTTTGATTTCTGTGCAATTTGTACTGTGAAAACTGCTGTTTCTTTCTACCCGTGGCTGTTTGAATTTGTGCCCTAGTTTCCCCTCTACTGTGCTTTGCTCTGCAGGGGCAAGCTCTCAGCCCATACCCACCCACCCCGTTTTTGGATTTTTAAAGTTAAAATGGCAAAGTACATCCTCAGAGTCTAAACAGAGTGTGTTTAAAAGACTGCTTCATCTGCTTTATGTTTTAAACTGTGTTTAGAAAGTGTATGTAGCACTCGTTTTTGGATAGAAAAAGGTGATTTGTTTAAGTGCGCGAAAAGCAGTATATTAAGTGGCTTGGATTTGGGCCTTACCTGCAGGGTTAAAAACTGGAACTGCAAAGTGTGGATTGAGTCTGTCTGTCTCCAAGGAGATTCTGGTCTTCAGGAGCAGCTTCCTTGCCCCCAGGTCATCAGCCTGTGCTTAAGGTCACATGCTCCTTATATAAGTTTCCTATTGGTTGTTACATCTGTTCCACTTATTGGCTCCTATATCTGGGGTTTCTATTGGACTTAGGGTTAGGGTTCTGATTGGCTGATAGGTGTGGGTTTCTGATTGGTTCCTGAGGCTAGGTTTTCTATTGGACTCAGGGCTTAGAGTTAGGGTTCTACTTGGTTGCTAGGACAAGGACTGTGATTGGTTATAAGGACCTGGTCTCCAATTGGTCCTAAAGCTTAGGGCTAGTGTTCTGTTTGATTAGGGTTAGGCTTCCCATTGGCTGAAGGTGTCACGTGATCGCTTGGGCTATTTAAGCTTAGGGCTCAGAGAGCCTCAGCTCAGGCGGAGAGGACAATGGCAGTTGCCTGTTTGAACCTGTTCGGGACAGGTCAGGCCTAGGGCCAGAAAAGCTGCCCTATATTCCATTTAACAGCACTAACCTTCAGCCATCCACAAAACTATTAACACACTCACAGGAAATGTACTTGACTTATGTACTACAAGCAAATTCTAACCACATTTCATGGTCTCAAAAACCACTACAAAACCCCACAACCTACAACTATATACCCTTCTACCCCACCTGCCACACATTGGCACCTCCACTCTCCCACAAAACACCACTCTGTCCTATACCACTAACAAATCCACATATCACAAAACAAAGCTACATTATACATAACTTTAATCCATGCAAACACACACTCCCTGTTCATACAAAGCTCCAGCTCTACCATCTACTTGCTCCTATCAGACCCCTTTCTGTCATCACCAAACCTATACTCAGCCCTACATCACTTCATCCACCAAGACTGTAGTCCTCTTTTTGCCAAAAGCACACAATGGAACAACTCTCACACCTCACTCCACCACACATATTCCCTCTTCCAGTTATGAAATCTAATACAAACACTCATAATATACACTCTTTTCCAAAACACGTCACCAAATCCTTTACCATTCAACTTCCACTCAACAACATTACTTTGCATACAAATCCTTCTCAGAAAAGCACTACATCATTACCTCCACTCACTACTCCACAAAAACAATACATAACACACACCCCAGCACAACAAAATAACACACTCACACACACTATTACATAATACTCTCTACCACAAACTAGAAATATACACCCACTCCCACCCTCCTGACTACACAAATAATACACATCCTAAACCATCTTTACTGTGAACCTTTCTCTCTTCCCCACACCTAACTCAAATTCACCAAGACAACAATTCTCATTCAAACTCCTCTCATCCGCTGCACTATTCAGAGCCTTACAACATAACCCACATGCTGCACTACCACCCTTAACTCATACACCGTCCACACTAAACAGAGGCAAACAAAATAAACAATATGCCACTCTTCACAACTTCGCATTTCCATGTCTATTACACAAAGCTACTCTACAGAAACAGCACAGATCACCAACTCACTCTCAAACACCATCTCCCTTGCCTATACACACAAATCCATCAAAATGCCTTCCAAGTCTGCTGGACGAGGAATACGAAATAGAAAAGCAACAAGATTGCTATCCTCATACAGCTAATATTAGAACTAATGACACACCTGTTACAAGTTTCAAAAATACTGCTCACTCTTCTACAAAACAAATTCACACCATCATCAAAACATAATCTCTAAACTGACTACTAATAAATGCTCGATTACTTTCTAAAAACAAGCATCACATCTAAGACCTACTTACTGACACACAGCTTGACTTACTCTTCATAACTGAATCATGGTTGGGAGATGGCATGGCTCCAGTGTTGCATGAAGCAGTTCCTCTAGGCTATCAAACTACCATACAAAATTGTACAGACAAAAGAGGAGGTGGACTAGCTCTTATATTGAAGTAAACAATACATCTCACTAAAGCTGATGACTTTTCCATTCCAGATTGTGAGGCCCTCTTCACCAGATGCAAACCTACACCAACTTCCTCCTGTAACTTTATTCTCCCTTACAGACCTCCACCTAGCAATGCAACATTCACAGACATATTTCAAGACGCAATTACAAACCTGATAACACTACACTCCAACCTATGCATTCTGGGTGACCTCAACATCTGGTTTGACAAACCCAATATGCCCCATCCAAAAGCCATTATCAGTGGCCTTGACACACTGTATGTACATCAGAACATCCACAAGCCCATAGACATTGCTGGACACATCCAAGATGTCATTTTTGCAAATTCAGAACTAGTTCCCTTTTAAAGATTGCTCCAGTCATATAATCAGACCATTATTTGCTAGCTTTCGAACATAAAACACCACAAATTAACATACCTAAAACCACCGTACATGCATCCACCTATCGACTGTGGAACAAACTCAATTTTGAATACTTAGAAACACAACTCCATTGCAACACAGATCTAGACACAATATATTTTATTCAAAAACTTTATGAGTGGCTACAGGAAGCTTTAGACATCATAATATCACTCAGAACCATAAAACAGGACAAACGAAAACAGGCACCTTGGAGAAATATAGAACTAAAAGAGACAAAACAGCAAATTAGAAAGATGCTACGCACCTGGCTCATAACAAAGAGCAATTAAGACAAACTTCACCTACGGAAATTTAACAGATTATAAAAGTCAGCTATCAAAAAAGCTAAAAAAGTACTATTCAGACAGAATTCAAAATGCCTTTGTTGCAAATAAAGAATTTTACACAATTCTCACAGAATTTCGTAAACCTAAATGCGGAGAAAGAACTCATCCCATTACTCAAGAATTCACGGAAAAACTGGCAAATCATTACACAACGAAAGCAGACACGACACGTTGGGCTCCTATTTAAAACAAAGGAAAACCACCAGCACCAACCCATTTCCAAAAATACCCTCCAAGAGTAGGCAAACCTATCCTCTCCATTCCTTTCCTGGTCAAGCTGACAGAAAGAGCAGCATTCACCCACCCAGATGTCATAGTTTATTGAAGATAATGCCATACATTCCAACTTCCAAGCCGGATTCCATCCAGGACGAGGCACAAAATCTGCCCTCATCCCCATCTGGGACACCTTAAAAACACAGTAGACGGCAACAGGGTTGCTGCACTACTTCTCTTGGACCTCTCAGGTGCCTTCGACACAGTTGACCATGACACTCTAATCCAAAGACTCTACGAAGCTGGCATGGAGAGGACTGACCTCGACTGGATCACATCCTACCTTCAAAACAGAACAAATGTCAGCCATTCTCCACCTTTCTCATTGAAACCATACTTCACAAAAGCAGGGGCCCCTCAAAGCTTTATCATCTAACCCATGCTTTTCAGCATCTACATGAAGTCATTGCCAGCAATCATCAATGAATTTCAGCACAAATGTGATAACTATGCAGATGACACACAAAAATACTCCTTAAACTGGAAAGCCCAAAATACATTGGAAACTCACAGATCTTCAATTGCCTCAGCTGTTGATCAGTGGAAGACCTGAAGTAATCTCACATTGAATGCTTCCAAAATGGAAATACTCATATGTGGCGATTGGAAAAATGATGACCCACTTTGTGCCTTGCCTGATGATCTGGGACCACCTCCAAAAATATCTAAGGAAGTAAGAAACCTTGGCATTACCATTGACTCCAAGTTTCAATGAATGTCCAAGTGGACAAATTTGCAAGATCAAGCTTTATTACTATGAAAACTCTGCCACACATCTTTCCCCTACCTGGGATTTCCACAAAAGATTCAAGTCACTATCTCTCATGTACTGTCAAAACATTTGTCATTTATAATCATAGGGCCTTTATAAAAGGGTCTGTGGCTATTGTCAGGACCAAGGATCCCTATGTCCATGCCTCCTACACTTATGCTATGCTGCTTTCGCAATCAGTCTATGGGAGAGGGAATACATTCTGAAAAACTGAATAATCACAACAGTAAAAAATGTAGTGCTTATACTAAGCCAGATCTGTGCCCAAATGCCTGCATCAATAAAAACATATTTGGGTTAGAGGTAATGACAGTACATCTGAGTCAGTATAAACATATTTCCAAAATCCAACGAGATACTACACAGATCAGTGTTGATGATTGTGAAGTTTGCTTATCCATCAATGGTCAGCCCAAAACAATATGCACATTTTCACAGCAAACACATGCAGTAGGGTCACTTACGTGCTACTAATGTCTAATAAAATACTGCAAATTCATGGCTTAGTTTGCACTATGGTAAGACTCGATGGAAGAGGGAGCCAAAGTAACTATCCTTGTTAAGCGCTGAAATAACACATCCTTGAAGTTAAGCCCAGCTTGTCCATAGTAATGCCGTCATGTGAAGGGGAATTACCCAACAGGAAAAAAGGGCTTCCTCCGTTCCGAATGTTAGTTTAAAGCTTGGTCGGGTGCTTGAAAACTAGATTCAAAGTCAGCTTACCATGGCACTGGATCTGACCCAGTTGCATCGTCTGGCGTCATCACTTTGGACGTGCTGTAGCAGCATCATGAGCATGAAGACACACAGGTATATTCACATCGTTCTGTGTGATGGAGGCCAATAAAAGCCTATTATTTTGACAATCAGATGAAGATGTGATATACATTGGACCTCTTAAATCAGATCTATCCTGATAATTGAGTTCCAGTGTGCTCAGATGAGTGGTAATTCTTAACATGTTAGGCGGCAATCTAGTGTCAGGTTATCTGATGCCAGATAGTTGAGGTGAGGTCTTTACAATTGGAGAAGGAGAGGCGCTTGACTTCTCTATTATTATCTCGCCGCATTTTACGTTGGGTGGCATGGTGGTCTATCGACCCCCAGACCCCTCTGGAGCTTTTCTAAAAGCACTTGATGAAATTGTTGTTCCTCAAGCATTGCAATTCTCTAATTTTCTACTTCTTGGGGATTTTACCATCCACATTGATTGTGTAGAGGGGAGAGATACTAGGGAGCTATATGACTCTTTGAACATCGCCCAACTTACTCAATGGGTTAATGCCCCTACGCATCAGGGAGGGCATACTTTAGATTTGGTCTGTTGTAATTTTCCCTTATGCGTAAATGTACCCCTCCAAGTAACATGGTCCGATCATTTTCTGATCAATTTCTCATGGACCATTCAGGCGCCCCATGCTCCAAGCAAGCAGGTCCAGGGGAAGCCCATACATAAAATTGATCCCTAGGCCTTATGCTCAACCTTGATAGACTCCCGTCCTCCCTCTTCTACCAGCTTGGAGGGAGCGGTGAAAAATTTTGAGAGCTGGATTTCACAGGCAGTGGAACAGCTAGCTCCGCCCGGTTCTGCAAAGCGGGTTAGAATCTCTCCATCCAAACCCTGGTTTTCCAAGGAGCTTAAAGAGCAAAATAGCTATTGCAAAAAATTAGAATGGAATTGGAGAGTGGCCTGGTGCCCTCTTGGTAAAATAGCACTTAGAAAGGCCCAGAAAGGATATTACGCTTCCATAAACCTAGCTAAAAGTCAGCATTATGCAGAGCGCATTGCTCAGTCCCGTAATAACGCCAAGGAAATTTTCTCCATCGTGCAAAGCTTTGTGACCCCTAGGGCAGAGGATATATCACTACCTCCGTCGGCCATCTGGTGTGAGAAACTTTCGAGTTTCTTCGTTGATAAAATTCAGTCGATACAAGCTAGTTTTGATGTCTCCAACTCTGACCAGGAACTGCCTATCCTGCAGAATATGGCCAGTCCTAGCCATGATGTTTCTAATTCATCCTTCTTGTCTGAATTCTCTGCTGTTGCTCACCAAGACTCACTGACTATTTTGAAATCACTGAAATCGGGCTCGCCAACTGACCCTTGTCAGGCCCGCTTGCTTGCCGCTGTGGCAGAAGCTGTTAATCCAGAAGTTAATTCCCTCATCAATTTGTCCATCCAATCTGCCACAGTTCCGCCCGAATGGAAGCAGGCCAAACTTCTCCCTCTGCTTAAAAAACCTTCCCTTGACCCGGCCAACCCTGCCAACTATCGCCCCATCTCCCTCCTTCCAGCTGTAGTCAAGGTATGCGAAAAGGCGGTCTTTAAGCAGCTGGCCAATTTTGTAGAGACTTCAGGATCATTACATTCTGCTCAGTCAGGGTTTAGAGCTACCTATAGCACGGAGACGGCGCTTGTGGAAATATCAGAAGCCATTAGAGAGTGCTTGGATGGGGGGGGGAGAACAGCTCTGATTTTACTGGACTTCTCTGCCGCCTTCGACACTGTGCCACACTCACTGTTACTAGTGTGCCTCGCAAACATTGGTGTCATCGGCCCAGCGTGGGACAGGATTAAATCATTTTTGGTAGACGGATCACAACAAGTGTGGCTACCTCCTTTTTAATTGACCCCACAAAAGATGACTACTGGAGTACCTCAGGGTTCTACCCTGAGTCCCCTCCTTTTTAATTTATATGTCACCCCTCTGGTCTATCTGGCTGAGGAGCTGGGAGCAAAAATCATCGCATATGCAGATGATACCCAGCTCCTCTTCACTTGGAAGGACTCAGATATTTCTCCAACGTGAGCAAAAAACTGTCTAACAGCCGTTTTTAAATGGCTTGCAGCCGCCCAGTTAAAGTGCAATGAGGACAAGTCCGAAATCCTCTTATACGGATCCTTTCCCCCACAGTTCAGGGAAGCCCTCTGGCCGCCAGAATACCCCCTCCCCAGTTCTACGGGACAGGCAGTCAAGAACTTGGGTGTTTGGTTCAAGGAAAATCTTAGGTTCTCTACGCAAGTAAAGAAACTGGCTGGCCAATGCTTTGGCACATTGAAGTCCCTTAGGAAGTTTCTTCCTCTATTACCCAGGACTGCTAAGGAGATGTTCACGCGCGCTTTGATCCTTAGCCGCCTTGACTATGCCAATGCACTTTATATTGGCCTACCAGGATACCAGCTCCAGAAACTTCAAGTAATACAGAACGCTGCGGCCAGAGCTCTGATGGGTATTCCGGGCAGGTCTAGCGTAAAACATAATTTGCGGGATCTGCACTGACTCCCAGTGGCCCAAAGAGTCAAATTTAAGGCTCTCACGATGGCCCACTCAGCCCTTTATGGATCATGGCCCCTCTACTTGAGGAAACGGTTTAGTTTTTATACCCCACGAAGGCATCTGCGTTCCGCTTCACAGTGCCTAGCATCGATCCCTCGCTTTCGGCTGGTAAGAATTGGAGGTAGCTCTCTATCCTTCAAAGCGGCCAAAGCTTGTAATTCTCCCCCCCTTGAACTGTGCAGCATTCACGACCCCTGCCTGTTCAAGAAAAGACTAAAAACCCTGCTGTTTATTTAATCGGTAATCTCTCCCAGTTCCTTTCAGTTTTCAATATTGGCTTTTCGCGCCGGGACACTCACGAGTAGCCATGCGCGTTATAAATCATTGTAACAAATGCTGTCTCCTAGGAATTGATGTTCATCGGCATTCTAGTGCCAAACTCATCTAATAATGTCATAAAATATGGTTAAATTGGTGTACTGTCTTGAGAGTTAACTGAATTGAGAGTTAACTGAATTGAACTTAAAGTATTCATCCTTTAATGGTCAGAGGAGTAGCTACCATTACCCTTAATGAGAGAAAGGCTAGGAGTGTGAGAAATTAGTGTGATTGGCTTTCGATGTTTTGGTAAAATTGCTTGAAGTGATGCATAATTATGCAAAATGCAAATCCAGCAAACAGCGCCATATTTTAACATAAAATGTGTCCCCCCATCCCTTTTGAACATGAGTAGGCATTTGATGGTAAAAAAAAATAGTTCCAAAAACACAAATGCCAAAAACAACCTCTTGCATTCTTGTATTTCGCTTTGTTCCCACACTATTGTGCTATAATTTGGAGTAACTGCACAATTTCAGAAATTTCAAGTGACTAGCGTAATGTGAAATTCCTGGAATAACATGAATTGCACTGGTGCAATTGAAATTTTGATCAGGCCTAATACATTCTCTACTATTTGGTATCCCCAACAAGTCATCCTCTACTTTTGCTAAGTCCCTTCTAAAAGCGCATGGCTCAAAGGAGGTGTTAAAAGTCCCACCCATTATGATTGTGGAACCTTTATCTACTTTTGCACGAAATTCAGAGAGGGTGTTCAAGGTGGATGAATCAGCCTGTCCAGATGTGTCTTTATTGTATACATTTAGAATCACTAAGTTTTTTCCCCTAGCAATAGATAATGCCAAACCTAAAATGTCAAGGGAATTTATATTCAGTTGTTTAACATCGCACTTACTGGTAATACCGATCTCCATGCCCTTGAGGGCACAGCTGGAATTGAAAAAAAACCTGAATCCTGCTCTGTCAGATGGCTCAATTTTCCAGGTTTCTTGTATTTGGATAATATTAGCTGAGGCAATAAACTCACACCAGTCTTGATTGTTAACGTTAATTTTCAACCCTGCTATGTTCCATAAAATTATCGCCATTTTATTTGCCAGAGCGTTATTCTGTCCCTGGGCTCCAAATAATTATATATTTGCCTTTTGGTTATTAAAGGAATTATTAGAATTTAGCCTAGGGTTTAATCCCTGTGAATTTTGATTTTCTCTAGGGAGATAACTGGACGACCTGGCAAAATGTCCATTCTCCAGTCAGTCAACACCAGTCAGTGTGGATTCATGCCTAGCTCTCATAGGAGGAATAATATCTGGTTACAGGATATTGAAATTGTATTTGGATATTGGAATTGGGAGGTGGAGTGGTCCGGGCATCCAATGCCAGGAGCCCATTAGAAAATGTCACGGATTTCATTGTAAGCTTTATCAGAATTCCCTGCTGGTGTTTGGTAACGGGTAGCATTCATTATGTCTGAGCGGATGACACTATGGCATTTATGTACTCTCCTAATCCAGTGTATTGATTTGTTAATTAGGGAGTCTTCAGTCTCTCTGGATCGGGACATTTATTTAGGGACTCCCGTCATGTAAACTACTCACGGGGAGTGCTGAACTGTGCTATGTCTAACACCCTCAATTTTCCCCTCTAACATAATTAACATTAATGTCATTTTGATGTAATAAGGGCCGGTTTTGATGATCTTCTTTGAACAGTGAAAACCTCCCTGTTGCCGAATTACCTCCCTTATACAAGATGGCAGATCGTTATTCCAAAGGATGTTGATGGATTCCTCTTTAGTATGCCCACCATGTTGTTATTATTAAGACTACACTTGGTAGTAGGGTGTTTTTTAGCTCAGGTACTACACCGACCATCCCTCTGGTGTAAACTCTTGGCAAGATCATGCTAAATGCGACTAGGAGGGCAGCTGCTAGCTGTCATTTGGCTTGAGATGGTTCCCTTTGATAGATTGATCCATTTTCTGGATTTTGCCTTTTAGCTCAGGACCTCTGCTTTTGATAGGTTTATAATGTCCCATAGCTCTTTAACAACCCAAAATTGGATCATAAGTAGCATTATCAGGCACTTTACTGGTGGGTTTATCCTCTTTTGTCTTGTTTGGGACATAAAGGGGATCATAATGATTTTAACAAATTATGCATGTTTCCAAAGGTACATTTGGCTTAGCAATTACCTGAGCATTTGTTTGCCTTGCTAACTCTGCAGTCAACCCTACATATCAATGGGGTTATCCAACAATGACCCGAAGGACCTGGGTAAAGTGTAAAATGCAACATCAGTGGTCCAATCAGGGAGACCAACAGAAAGGACAAGACTAAACTAATTAGTTATCCTAACTTCATTTGTCTAAACCAACCTCCTCAGTTTTGAGGTTGGGGGTAAGCAATCAGCCCCTTTGACATAGGCACGTCAAACTGCATACCTTGCATGCTTTAGTCAGTATGTACGTTGACGTTAATTTGTTTTATCTAGGCCCGAGGACGCTCTGCTCACTGAGCCATGTTCATCATGAATCAGGGAATTCTTTGAAAACAGACGCAGAGCCCGAGTTGATTAATTCATTAAGATGCTCTTATCTACGCCATGAGTAGACACTAAAGCAATAGAGATTTTGAATATCTACATAACTAAGTCCTTCACTAAGGCCACTTTACATAAGGGTCTTGTTCAAGATCACTTATAGGCAAGGAGCCAGTTGGCCCTTGTCTTCTAAGTAATTTTGCAGATACCTCACCGGAGGACTGAATACTCCAGGTTGCTTCCTTCTATTCTGTCACTGAGTCCTGATGAAGACCCGCTGTTGAGACTCTAACTGGCCCCTTTCCCGTTTGTCGGGTCGAAACGTTGACATTTCACCAAGCCTGTATTGGATTATTCTTCCATAAAAGGGGCAACTATGATTGAAACAATTACCCCTATACAATGAGATCACATTTATGATGTACAAATAAATGTAACAGACAGACTTCTATGCAATGACTATGATATACGTAGGAGGTCCATCTCCTCTTTTCATTCTCTAACCTAAATTTGCAGCACTAGCAGAGAATTTGTCTTTGTTCCTTTTTTGTTTATAAAGAGCTTTGCAATTTTTTGGTATTTGTTCAGTGGCTTTGGAGGTATAGGGTTTTTATTACCTAGTATGTGCTCGACCTCTTCAATTAAGACATCAATTTCCCATAGAGTGCATTTCCCTTTGGAACCATATATAGATGTGTTTGCAGTAGAACCCCTCACGAGTTTCTCGCCCAGTTTTGCTTTACCCATTTTAAGATGAACTGACAATTAGATAGCAGTGTTCTGGTATAAGCACTTGGTCACTGCCTAGATTAGACTAGGGCTAAGGCTATCCAGTTACAGCCTTAAACCAAAACAGTTATCAGCTACAGATTATAAAAGGAAAATAAAATGCTTAAAATAAATCAACAATGATCAACAATATTTTGCAGGGTAAAAATAAGCCTTGGTGGCAGTGGCCAGTCTAATCAGTGATTTGAGTACCTAGGAGCTGCAGCACCACAAGCTTGTTGAAATTTTGGTGCCTCTTCCTGCAATTTGGTCTTGCAGCCCTGTGTATGGCTAGGCCAAGGTCTAGTGCTAAAAAAGGATCGCTTTTTAAGTTATTAAGCACAATTTTGTCCAAATCCAGAAAGGGATTTCCAACCAGGGGAGATTAATTACTCACTTGCCTCCTTCTGTGGAGTAATTAAGTCAATACCTTTAGAATCTTTACTGGGGATACAGAAGGGTTGGCCCAGCTCAGCCTCCTATGGGCTTGGACAGGTGCAGATGGGCTCACTCTTGGCCCCGGTCTTCGCCCAAGTAGGGCACGGGTGAGCCCTATGCGCATCCTGTGCAGTGATATCTCTGATCGCATTAAAAGTGTGTTCTCCAGCTGCCCTGCCTTCTCCTCCCGGCAGGCAGCACAGAGCCAACAAGGAAGTGTGGGCAATGGAGTGCGCCAGCCACAGTCACCAGGTCCCACACTTTGGTTGTTGTGGAACTTATACTGAGGGGCCGATTCCGATCTTGGTCGGAAGCTCTCCGAACGGGATCTGGCCGGAAAAAGTACGAGCCGTACGTGTTTTTTCCGACTGACTCGTACAGCTGTCCGACCAAGCGAGTACGATGCGAATGTACGCGTGTGTTCCGACCGAACCGTTTCCGGATCCGAACCGCTCCGACCGACTCGTACGGAAACGAATCGCACCACGCAATGGAGACGTTATCCGACCGAGCGAGTATGATGGACGCGTCGGACAGCTGGATAGAGTCGGAGCGTCCGGCTCGAAAAAGCTCCCGGAGCCGGACTTGGGGGGTCCGTTCCGGACCCCCCTGCACCAGTAGCCGTACGAGTCGAACACAGGGGGGACCCAAGGGCCCCCCCTAAACATGCATGTACGGTGCGAGTTGCACCGATGCGCACACACTGTAGGGGGCGCACTTGTTTGCGACGTACCCATTGAGTCACTGGGAGCCCATGTACGCGTCGTACGACCGGCTCCCATTGACTTCAATGGGAGTCCGACCGAATCGAGTCCGGCAGCATGCGGCCGCATCGTACTCACTCGGTCGGACTGCAGGAGTCCGGTTTGGTCGGAAATCTCTCCGGATCCGGCTCGGTCGGAGAGTTTTCCGACCCAGATCGGAATCAGCCCCTTAGTCTCCATTTTAGCTTTTCTTTTTAACCTAGCATCTTTTTTTCATGGTGGTATGCACATGTTTTCAATAACACAAGAACGTGCCCTGCGTGCATTTATTTTTGGTAGGCATCTATGCCCTGTTGTCTGTACATTTAGTTCCAGGGTCACACATATTAGAATGCAATGCTTTGCTTTATTTTCTGTGCTCATAGTAGATGCCTCTTCTGCTTCAGATAGCTAACAATATTGCTCAGTGCCTCTGGCCAGTATTTTAGTATTTTAACAGCATCCATGCTTAACTCAGCGAGAGGTGCTTCCCTTCACACTGGAGTCATCTTGGAAGCTGCAGTGAGCTGTGACTGAGATGTAACTCTGCAGTCCTCTATCTTCATCCTGAGGAGGAAGATAACTGCACACTCAGATAGGGTGCATTTGGTAATGCACTGAAGCCCGCTTCCTGACACACTGTACCAGGTGCGTGGTTAGATCATTCCACCAGGTCTTGGAGAAGGGTACCCCTGACAGGCTTTCTTTAGCATAGAGGTATTAGATTTTAATAGGAGGAACATTAGTAACACTAGAAATAATTAACATGGTTGAATTGTTTGTGTTTTTCACCATTCTAATAATGCTTATAACAATGCTGTGTTTCATAATTGCGGATCATGAAGTATTTTCAAGGATTAGAGCTTTTCAATAAACATTTGAAAATGCATTCTTGTATCTTTTCTTTGTGACACTTTGGGCATGCTAAAGTGACAAACAACAGGGTTAAATCTGTTACCACAATTTCGTTTGAGGCTACCGATAATGTCTATAACTCTGTAAAGTTAGGAGTTTAGATTTGGTACAGGAAGCTAGCCAAAGAGGCGAATATTCACTGATTTTATAAGAACGTTCAGTCTCTGTATTATGAGGTTTTGTTGACCTAAATACATAGTCCTACTAAATTCGTAGGAACCGTATAACATGGTGCCACCAGCCTGTAAGGTTTGGTACCTATTTAATGGGTCTCCTGATTAGTATTCTTGCATCTGACCAAGGCTCCTTTATTACTTCTATAAGGAGAAGTCCATAGTAATAAGGTTTTATCCTTCTCAGCTTAATAGAAAGCACCTATTTAAGTCTGAAAGCTAATCAAACTTGATTGTTTAAAAGGATTTTCCCCTACAATTTTCCATTCTTTGAATTCCATTCATTACATATGGTGCAACCAGTTATTATTCCTTTTAATTGCAGACATGCAGTAACTGCCCACTTTACTAGATATGGGCTCTCCAATGGCAGTGGAGAGGTTTCTCTCATGGTTGAAGCACACGAAGCGTATAAATGTGAAGTTTTTTATTCATGAGTTGATTTCCCAGCAGTCGGAGCAAGTTCAATAACATTTCGCACATACACCCAGGCTGCAGTTCCGGTTGCATATAGACCTTATGAATATTTATAAACTACAATTAACTTACCAAGAACATCATAACTGGTTCCAAGGTGCCCTCCCACACACAATTCCCAATGTCACACTGGGCTCACTCAGTAATGAAGGAGAAACCAGGGAAGTCTTAGCAAGCTATACGCCTTATCCACATGCAAATGCATGAAACCTGCATGATACGCTTGCTCTCTAAAACCATTTGGTTAGACTGTATCAACGCCTGGTGTAGTACATTATGCATACCTTAATTACTACCACAGCAAGTGCTCCTCAAGATGGTCGGGCTCAGCTAGATATGCCTGCAGTTAGTCCAGCTACAATTAATGCAATTATGGATGAAGTCTCCACCAAACACAATAAAATTCCGTTTTGGATTGCACAAAACACAAATCTGAACACTGCTGTTCAGCTAATAAACATTTCTCCTTACATGATAGACAGAGACTAATCCACTTTAAATTTCTGCACCGATGTTCACTTATTCCAGAGCGTTAGCACAGATTTGTCTTAAGAGTTGATGCTTGCTGCTTGCAATGCCAGGGTGAACATACAGGGCTCCTCCACCTGGCATGATCATGCCCTTATGTGCAAAGCTACAGGTTGGATTTATACCTAGAATTAGACTAAATGATAGATGGACATATAGCACCTGATCCCAAAATAACACTTTTAGGATACGTGAAAGATATCCCAGTAGCGGTGTGCAAATACACAGCATGAGCGCTACTTTTGGCAAAAAGGCAAGTGGTAATGCGCTGGGGGAGAGGTCTCACTCAACAGTAGCTGACTGGATTAAGGACCTGATAGATTGTAACATGTTGTCTGACAAGTTCAGTACGATTATGCCGATCAAATAGGCCAAGTGACATAGAGACACCACTACAAACATATTTTCCCACTAAGTCCTGAGATGATTCGGGAATTGTTTAAAAGAAAGTTGACTTGAGTTCTCTAAACATGTGACTGAAGATATTACGGGCTGTATGAGCAGTGATTATGATAATTACAACACCAATTAAAACATGTATTCTGACATAAGCCCTTTTCTCTATTCTTGCTAATTTGCGCTAATTACGCATAGATATTACTGTGTGTTTATACGGTATTTGATATCTTTTGAATGTATCATTGCATGCTTGATGTAACTCTCTCCTATTCTTGAAAAACCTAAATACAATTTAAAAAAGAAACTGTTCTATAAAAACTGTTGGAGGAGCAGTAGTAGTTTTTAGTAACCATTTACCCACCACTAGTTTCTGAGAGTTCACTGCTCCACAATTAAATCGCTCCTAAACTACTGCCCGCCTAATGGTATGATTTCTAAGCCTTTCTGTATGCTTTTAAGAGATGAGGCGCTTAGCTCCTATAACACAATAAGATTCTTAAACTCTAGTTGTAGTACAATGACCTTTAAAGAGAAACAAAATCAGTCGCATTTTAGAAGCAAGTTTGTGCATTGCATACAGAAAGCAAGAGTAAGAACAGGAAAACTGGTAAATGCCTATGAACCTCAAAAAGTCTTTGCTAAATGCAAATATCCTGCCTCATTAATATTCTTGAGGCAAAAGTTTACTGATGTCACTTTTAGAATGGCTGAGGATTTAGGTATAGAGGCCTGCAAGGGACAGCAGACCTCCAGCCCTGCATCCATATTCACTTTTTGCAATATTTGCTTTTCTAAGTCAGTTTAGGGACAGGGGGCCAGATGTATCAAGATTACATTTTGCGAGTCTATAATAGTGAGTTTTACCGATTCGCTATTGCAAAATGCAATGTATGTAGGTTTTTGTAAAAATGTTGTGGTTCCTACATATTCCTTAATAGCGAATCGCAAATTGCGATTCGCTATTAAGGAATGCCTTCACATTCATTCCTATGGGCCTAGAGGCCCATAGGAATGAATGGGAAGATATTCACAATTTGCGAGTACCAAATAGGTACTCGCAAATTGCAAATTCATTTTGAAGGGTGATAGGGGGGCCAAAAGGCCAACCTGATGCACACTCAAAAAAGGTAAGTGTGCACATGTGGCGCACATACATGCACTAAGGGCATGTATGTGAGCCACATGGCACTTAGAAAAATACAGAAAAGTGCATTTTTCTAGGAATTTGCACATTACCACCAACTAGAAGTTGGTGGTAATTTGCGATTCCTTTAATGCCAATTCGCACTTTGCAATAGCTACAAGAATTGCATTTAGGGAATCGCAAATTGCGATTCCTAACTGCATTCGCAATTTAGGTAATCGCAAATAATTGTGATTACCCATATTGCGAAATACAAACGTTTGATACATTGCAAAACGCATTTTTGCGATCGCAAAATGTGTTGATACATCTGGCCCAGGGTCTGCTTTCAGGAATAAATAATGGCATTGAGTGAATGGCATTGGAGGAAGCCGAAAGCTTTCCCCTGGATTACTTGACTGTACTTCCTAATGTCGACAGCCAACGTATATAAATGAAAGCTGTCCCTCTGACCAGCTTTCATTTTACAAATCATGAATTAACTTGAAGAAGTTCCAAGTTATATGTGTCTGAACTTTAGACACTCGGCATTATGCAGAGCCAGTGCATCTGGTCATAATACGACCCTGCAGTCATATTACAGAATGAGAACGACCTTTACAATGCGGTCGTTACACTGCAGTATGTTTACATCGCGGTCATTACAACGCAAGTCGTTACAACGACTTGCGCTGGATGGCGCTCTAAACTAAGGAATAGTATGATTTACTATTCCAACACCTTCCCTACTGTTACGTAGGCTGGAGTTGGAATTGTAAATCATAGTATTCCTAAGTCCAGCGCCCTACACCGCAAGTCGTTGTAATGACTTGCATTGTAACGAACGCAATGTAAAATACCGCGTTGTGAATGTATGCGATGTAACGTCATACATTCATTACAGAAACTTTGTACTGATGCTAAAAACAAGAACAAACTCAATTGCAATAATTTGGAGGTTTGTGTCATAGGATATAGAACAAATTGTATTTGTGCCAAATGAAACATGGCACAATCGTATTATTGTCAATATTTCTGCTATGTGTCCACATTTTGAAAGTGAAAGATGGGACTATGGGCCCTATTCACACAGGTAAACTTAGACCTGAATTATAAGTATAGACTTGAAGTTTAAATTTAGAGTAAATTTAGACTTCAAGTTTAAACTTGAGGGTAGATTTACAAACATTTAGCGCTGGGTTTCCATCACAAAAGTGACACAAACCAGCACAAAATGTTTTTTTTTTAAAATTTACATTCCAGTGTAATGCAAAGCAGTGCAAAGCACTACTTTGCATTTCTCAGCCTCAAGGGGGCTTTCCATGGGTGGTACATGGGCATTCCCATGCAACCACCCATGCTTTTTGACGCAAAACCCTACCTGCTACCAATAGTAAATAGGGTTTTGTGCCAAAAATTAATGCCAATTGAAAGGAGGTATTAAAAGGAGAAATGTTTTTATTTCTCCTTTCTTTTCTAGCTTTGCAAGTGTGCTGCACAGTACAGCACACCTACAAAGTAAGAAAAGTTTTAAATTAAGTCTAAGCATAGTATTTTGTACTGGAAGAGGACCCTTCCAGTAAAGAAACCTATGATAGACTCACGCACACACCCTTGCACAATGACGCAAAATTGTGTGTGGTGTTCAGCAGCAAAATTCTGCACTAGCTCTTGTGAGAGGGGAGGACAGTGCCATATCTCTGTAGATATGCCGCTATCCTGCTCTCTCCCTGTCATGCTACTGCAGCACAGCATTTTTGGCTGGTTCACTGTGTTGCATGACAGTTTTGTAAATCTGGGCCTTAGATTTCAGGTCAAATCTTAGGGATATATTTATGAGCTTCTTGCATCACCAGTGTGTCACTTTTTTGATGCTCCAGCGGTGCAAACAACAAAATCATATTTATGAGGTCACGCAAAGCCACTTTTTCATGGCTCTGAAAGGCTTTATAGATATGGAGTAAGGCAAGGCAGCGCAAATTACTTAAATGCATTACTCTGCGCTAGGGAGGCATTCCATGGGCATTGCGGTGGGTGTTCCCACGCAACGATCATGGATTTTGATGCTTCCCCAGATTTACAAAACCATGTAAACCTGGGGATGTGCCAAAACCTTACGCCTCCCCAGGCGAGGTGCAACGAGGGGAAATAACTTTATTTAGCCTTGTTTTTTCCTCTTTCCATGTGTGCTGCATTCTGCAGCACACATAGAAAGAGGAAAAAGCCTCCCAGGATTGTTTTGGTGCAGGAAGGTGCCCCTTCCTGCACAAAAACAATCTTGAAAACAGCACAGGCCCCTTTGCACCATGGTGCAAGGGTGCCTGTGTTGATGCTAGGCTGCAGAAATGGCACCAGTGCAGGGAGAAAGGACAGGAATCCTCCGTATTGGACAGCCCATTCCTGGTGCTGGAATAAATAATGCGCACTTCAAAGTTGCTTGCTTGGCAAATTAATCCAATTTATTCGTGCATGTGGAACATACAACCACCAGAGCATTTCTGCGATCAAGTCGCCTTGGTCACGGGTGGGTGTCCTCCGTCACACCATTGGTTAAAATAGCTTAGATTCCAACGTCATCATAAACTTAAACAAAGGGCAAAATGTCAGCGTATTACATGGTTATGATCCCGTCATTTTTTTACATGGTTCCATTACTGATACATCAGTTTATGCCTCTGACAAGTATCTAAAGGTACACATATGTATTTTTTCTCAAGTATATAAGTTTTTTTTTTTTAAATGCAACAAAATATATACATATATTGTCAGACCGGCTTCACACATATTCGAATACCTAGAAAAAACCTTGCATTCAGCAGTATACCACATTTTGAAAATTGAAGGAAGGTAGTGAATCAAATGAAAACATATTGTATACATGTCTAGATCTGTTGTTATACATCATGTCTGATGTGAGGCTTCCACGTTGACTTTGAAATCTAAGATTTTTTTCAACCACCCACCCGTGAACAAGGCGACTTGAACAACGAAACGCGCTGGGGGTTGTATGTTCCACATGCACAAATAAATTGGAATAATTTGCCAAGCAAGCAACTTTGGAGTGCTCATTATTCTTTCCAGTGCCAGGAAAGGAGTGTTGTTCTAAATTGGATACGAAGCCCACGTTTGTATGCGCACCGCTGCCGCCGCGGGGGGGGGTCACAGTGAGGACTTGTGAACTTGAATATATAGTCGCCAGTATGTAGCTATAATTAGGACCTAGTTTCCATAGGAAAAGCATTTATTGTTTTGCCAGTAACTTTGCCACTGTTTGACAAATCTTCATGAAATATTCAAAATTAGTACACCACTCACTTAAGCTGCTGTGTGAAAAGTGTCAGGTTGATTCGTAAAGTGTGGGCTGAGAAAACATGGAGGTTCCTAAACCCGTTTTTACATTGCAATTTCCCATTGGGATTTTGAACATGAATACAGCCCCAACCATTAGACAGAATTGCACCAAATTTGGCATAAAGGTAGCTTTTGGTCCAGAAAGCGTGCTTTTTGTTATGTGGTGTAAATCCATTCACTAGTTTTTGAGATTTTAAAAGAAAACTAAATTTGTAGATCTAAAGATGTGGACCCTCCGGGATTCACCTGCAGTGGCACTGTGGATCCACACACCAAAGCAAGGTCCTGATTGGCTGACCACCACTTGACAGAAAAGTTTATATATTTATATATTAGAAATGATCCCCAGGGCTGAAGAGTAGCATCTAAAATAAATTAAGGGATCAGGTTAGAGCTTTCCTGATCCCATGTGTGTCTTATAGATGTGGGAAAAGCATGTACAATGGGCAGCAAAATTCCACAAAATGTTTGTTTTGCCACACGCAGGATCCAATGATCCATCGCAGGGCCTAGAGCTGCCCCCGTGTAAATCTGTGAAGGATCTGCGAATCTCAGCTCGAATATATATATATATATATATATATATATTCACTGAAAAAACCATAGGTTTCAGACACGTTATAGTTAGAAATTTGCATTTAAAAAACCTTTGAAATTCACTGAAAAAACCATAGGTTTTAGGGACAGTTATGGTTAGTTGGACATTGCACTCGTACAAAACCCGTGAAATTCCCCGTTATAGTTAGTTCAGCTAACTATAACTCGCGCCCCGCAATGCACTGCTGATGACGTCACATATTACATCACTCATGACATGGTCAGTGACATCACTGATGACATCTCAAATGACATCACTGATGACATCATGCAGTGACTGTGTGTTTCTATAAAGTTTAAATATGTTTAATATATATGCCAAGGTGTATTGAATAATGAGTGGGTGTATAAGTGTCTGGATGGATGATTTAGTAGGTGCGTGACTGACTCTATAAGTGAGTGATTAAACGTATCTTACTAAATGCATGGGTTAGTGACTAAACTGTGTGAATGTCTTTATCCGTCTGTCTGTTGGTGTGTAAGTGGCTGCATGGGTTTGTAAATAGCTACATGAGTGTCTATGTGTTATTTATTGGTTGTCTGAGTATCTGTATGGGTGCCTGAGTGTTTGTGTGGATGGGGTGTGTGTGGCTGCACATAGATGTATCAGTGGGTGATTCACTGGGTGCATGGTTTCACGAGTGCATCTGTGATGGACTGTATGGGTGGGTGAGTGTGTGTATGGGTATGTTAGTGAGTGAATGTATATCTCAGTGGTACATGTGTGAGTAACTACATATGTGAAAGGCAGTATATATGTGTGTTGGAGTATATAAATAGCTATAAGCGAGAGTGTGTGATTGTGATTGTGAGAGAGACTGTATGGATGAGTGTGTGCTTGTATCAGTGATTGTATAAGAGCGTAAGAATGTGCTAGTATTCGTATGAGTAAGTGAGCTGGTGTGTGTATAACTGTATAGGTGAGTAAATGGCAGTGTGATTAATTATTTGCATGACTGACTAGTTGTGTGAGTACCTCTATGGATGAGTGGCGGTGTGTGAGTGTCTATGT
Organism: Calotriton arnoldi; assembly: GCA_963921515.1. Lineage (NCBI taxonomy): Eukaryota > Metazoa > Chordata > Amphibia > Caudata > Salamandridae > Calotriton > Calotriton arnoldi. Next base: position 88,882 of record CAWUFW010016986.1, on the reverse strand, counting down.
AGGTGTATGAGTGCATATGATAGTCCTGTACTGAGTGACCGTAAGTATGAGTGACTGTACGGGTGAGTGAGTGGATGTGTGTGTAGACCTAAGAATCAGTGAGTGGGTATGTAGTTATTGGTGTTGGAGTGTCTATGGTTTTGAGAATGGCAGTCTGTAATTTACAGTGGGTGTATCAAAAGTTATATTAGGGTGTGAGAAGATGAATGAAATTATCACATGGATGAAATTAAATGAAATTTGTACTTGTAAAGCGCACTTATACCCCCAAAGGTGTGTCCTGGCGCTGTACGCATACCGCTGTGGAACCCTTCCTGGCTTTTCCCTGTGAAATGTCCACTCCTGGGCACCCCCAGGGTGAAGCCAGGCATCCCAGCGCTGTTGGGGCCGTTGTGGAGATTAAGCAAGCTATTGCCCAGAGTTGCAGAGTGGGACCCATGATTAGAATAGGCACCGAGGCGAGAATTATCAGGTCCGAGGAAATTGAGCCCAAGACCCGCCGAGGCGGGAATTGAACCCTGGTCCCGGGCCAGATCTCTGCATCAGGGTCTGCCGCTCTAACCATTGAGCCACACTTCTCCACATGATGTCATCAGTGATGTCATTTGAGATGTCATCAGTGATGTCATCAGTGATGTCACTGACCATGTCATGAGTGATGTAATATGTGACGTCATCAGCAGTGCATTGCGGGGGCGCGAGTTATAGTTAGCTGAACTAACTATAACGGGGGAATTTCACGGGTTTTGTACGAGTGCAATGTCCAACTAACTATAACTGTCCCTAAAACCTATGGTTTTTTCAGTGAATTTCAAAGGTTTTTTAAATGCAAATTTCTAACTATAACGTGTCTGAAACCTATGGTTGTTTCAGTGAATTTCAAAGGTTTTTTAAATGCTAATTTCTAACTATAACGTGCCTGAAACCTATGGTTTTTTCAGTGAATTTCAAAGGTTTTTTAAATGCTAATTTCTAACTATAACGTGTCTGAAACCTATGGTTTTTTCAGTGAATTTCAAAGGTTTTTTAAATGCTAATTTCTAACTATAACGTGCCTGAAACCTATGGTTTTTACAGTGCATAGAATCACCAATGTTATCCTATGGCAGGAAATTCACTTAGCAGGTAAGTAGTGTTATCGTTACTTTTTCTTACTCAGTGGTGGATCCTGGATCCAGCACTGGTGCATCTCCTGTAAACAGTTGAAAGAATGCGTTTAAGTTATACAGGCGATATTTAAGGAATATTTGTAGTTTGTGAAAATCGACACTTTGAAACTTTTCTGCTGAAAACCAGACAATGGATTCCTATGGAAGGAAATTCAAGTTACCGGTAAGTACGGTTAAAATTACTTTTCAGGATCAGTACTGGGCTGAAAGATGCAGCACTGAGGTCTCTCCTGATAACAGGTGAGTAAATCGGAATTCGTATTTCGGCTGATTTTAGAGGAATATTATAAAGTTCCAAAACTCCACACTTAGAAGAATTTCCAAGTGAAACCAGTCAATGTTAGCCTATGGAAGGAAATTCAAGTTCCTGGTAAGTACGGTTAAAATTACTTTTCAGGATCAGTACTGGGCTGAAAGATGCAGCACTGAGGTGTCTCCTGATAACAGGTGAGTAAATCGGAATTCGTATTTTGGCTGATTTTAGAGGAATATTTGTATGTTTCAAAAATCGACACTTCGAAACTTTTTCAGCAAAAAGTAGACAATGATATCCTATGGAAGGAAATTCAAGTTACTGGTAAGTACGGTTAAAATTACTTTTCAGGATCAGTACTGGGCTGAAAGATGCAGCACTGAGGTCTCTCCTGATAACAGGTGAGTAAATCGGAATTCGTATTTCGGCTGATTTTAGAGGAATATTATAAAGTTCCAAAACTCCACACTTAGAAGAATTTCCAAGTGAAACCAGTCAATGATATCCTATGGAAGGAAATTCAAGTTACTGGTAAGTACGGTTAAAATTACTTTTCAGGATCAGTACTGGGCTGAAAGATGCAGCACTGAGGTCTCTCCTGATAACAGGTGAGTAAATAGGAATTCGTAGTTTGGCTGATTTTAGAGGAATATTTGCACAATGGTGAAGGGAGGGGCGGGGCCTGAGGTGACATCTGTGCAAACGCACCCCGTGGCGCGTTTTAAGTTGGGGGATTAAGTCCCCTTGAATCATGAGGGTCCCTGGGGTCCAACTAGCCCACCCTGTACCTCCAGTATGCGCCAGGGGGCTGTGTTGCAGAGAGGTGTACAGAGGCCACGCCCCTTTTTGCACCTCTCTGCAATGCAGCTCTGTGGCGCTTTCTGGACGTACCTGTTGGGCTAGTTGGCCCCCAGGGCCCCTCAGGATTGAAGGGGATTTAATTCCCCATCTTAAAACGCGCCACGGGGCCTGTTTGCACACATGTCACCTGAAGCCCCGCCCCCTCCCTTCACCACTGTGCAAACGCGCCCGTGGCGCGTTTTAAGTTGGGGGATGAAATCCCCTTCAATCCTGAGGGTCCCTGGAGTCCAACTAGCCCACCATGTACCTCCAAAAAGCGCCACAGAGCTGCGTTGCAGAGAGGTGTAAAAGGGCGTGGCCTCTGTACACCTCTCTGCAACGCAGCCCCTGGCGCATACTGGAGGTTCCTGGTGGGCTAGTTGGCCCCAGGGACCCCCAGTATTCAAGGGGAATTCGTTCCCCATCTGCAAACGCGCCAGGGGGCGCGTTTGCAGAGTGGTGAAAGAAGGGGGCGTGTTTTTTCTTTTTTTTTTTTTTTAAGAAGGGGGGCTGTGTGGCCCCCCTTCTTTTTCCAATTTATTGGTCCTAGGAACCCCATCCCCCAGGGCCTGCCCCCTATTTATTTAAAAAAAAAAAAAAAAATTTGAAAGGGGGCCGCGTGGCCCCCTCCCGAGGCCTTAATCGGCCCCGGGGACCCCATCCCCCGGGGCAAGGCCTTTTTTTAAAATTTTTATTGTTTTGGAGGGGGGCTTTATTTTGGGGAAGGGGGCCCCATCCCCCGGGGCTGGCCCTCTCCGTTGGGGACTGTGGGGGGGTCCCCAATCTCCCCACAGTCCCGCCGGCTCCCCGCCTCCTGCGCGAGCCAGCACTGCTTTTCCACATGGGGAGATGCTAACATGCAGCTCCCCGTGTGGAAAAGCAATTTGCTTTGGATATTGGAAGCGAGAGTAGGTTTCCTGCTCTCTCTTCCAATATCCAAAGCAAGTTTGCAATGACAGGACGGGAGCCGCGAGGCTCCCGTCCTGTCATTGCAAACTACAGTGTCCCGGGGTAGGCACCCCGGGACACTGCAGGAGCCGGCCCTGGGGGTGGTGGTCCCCAGGGCCATCACTGGCTCCAGGAGGGGGCCGCGCGGCCCCCTCCCTTGAATTGCAAAGCCCCGGGGAGGTGGTGGTCCCCGGGGCTCTGGGAGTCCGTAACGGACCCCCACATTTATTTTCTATGTGCCCCGGGAGGTGGTGGTCCCGGGCGTGTGGGGGGCTGGAGCCCTCCCACACATTATTTACAATTTAAAAAAGAAGCCCCGGGGGGTGGCGGTCCCCGGGGCTGCGGGAGGGCAGGAGAGCCCTCCCGCACCATTTTTGGATTAAGCCCCGGGGGTGGCAGTCCCGGGGCTTGAGGGCCTTAGAGGCCCCCATATAAACAATAAACCCACCCCCGCATGCCCCCGGGACTTGGGCCACCCGGGGCAAATTTGCATCGAAGCGCGGAGACCGCGCTCGATTTTTCTTTTCGGCAGGATCCGCGCACCCTGAGCGCATCCTGCCGATTTAAAAAAAAAAAATGCTTTTTTGCCCAGGGGGTCCTTGTGGGACCCCTGAGCAGGCCTAGGGGTTAGGGTGTTTCTACCCTGCCCCCTTTGTGCGCTTTGCGCACTTGTTTCTGTCCCTCGGTTCTACCGAGGGACAAAATGGCTGCCAACACTTCCTGAATCGGAATGTTGACAGCCAGCTGACAGCCAATTAGCATGCAGCTCGTGATCGGGAGGGTACGCGGACCCTACTCGGCCATAGATATATATGTGACTTTACTTGTGAATTTCTCAGGAACTACTGAACGGATTTACACCATTTAAGCAAAAGGCACCAGTCTGAACCAAGGGCTACCTCTTTGCCAAATTTGGTGTAATTCCGTTCAGCAGTTCGGGCTGTAGCTGCGACTAAAGGTTCCTATGGAAAAATTAATGGGGAAAACGTGTTTTGGGACCCCCCTTTTTTCTCGGCCCCCGCTTGACGAATCAACCCGAGACTTTCAGGGTAGGAGCGGAGCGGAGCGCCCCAACAAGTTGGAAACTTTCGCGAAGATTCGTCAACCGGCGCCAACGTTATTTCAAATAGAATGTCGCGGATTTCCTATGGATAATAGGTCCTAACTATAACTATCTACTGGCGACCGCCAGTAGATAATATATGTATATATATATATATATATATATATATGTATATATATATATATACTCACACACCCATTCTGACACACATACAGATACTCTCACACCCATTGTGACACCCAAACAGACACTCTCACAGCCAGATACATAGCGATGAGGCAATTGGAATAAGATACCATAGAGTTCTTGTAGTCTGGTCTCGGTTTTTGGTCTGGCGGAGGAGCCATGGATTTGAAAAATAATTGTACTTTTTATTTTAAAAAATGTAATTATTGGTAAAAAAAAAAATCTTTTTTTTAAATGCATAAAAAACATGCCTAAAGTGTTTAAATCATGAAAAAGTTTAAAAATTAAAAACAATCTAACAAAAAAAACAAATTTAACGAAAAAGTAAATAACCATCTTATAATGAATAAATAACATTTTGGAAATAACCTTAAAAATGTACATGAATCTATTTTTTACTGAAATGTTATAGTTACATGACATGAACTTAAATAACCTTAGAAACTAACAGAAAAAAACAAAGGTTACATTGACGTTATAGTTAGGAAAATACAAATTTAAAAATCCTGAGAAATTCACTGAAAAAAACAAAGGTTACATGTTTTGTACTGTATTGGTGAGTGAATGGGTGTGTTGTTATGTTTCATATAGGTACCCCAATATAGGCTCAAGTAGTCACCTAACCTTTCACCTATATTCTCCCCTACCATTGCACTACATAACGATTTTTGGGACTGACCTTTTACCTAGTTAGGATACTGCTTACAGGATGTAGGGTTTTCCCTGAAAACAAGCCTCATCCATTATGCATGAGGATTCTTGGAAACTCAGCAGGACTACCATCTCCTGCATAATAACTATGTATAAGGGTCATGCCTTCCGTCATCCTAAGTCTGACATGACACAGCAAGGTAGAACACCTGAGGGTGCCACTTTGGGTATATAAACACCATATCTTGCTGAGATAGTCAGAGGAGAAAAGGACGTCCATGCTGACACACTGACGCGAGATGCTGAGGCTCCTGCATGCAGACACTCCAGTGGTCTGACATCCCTTACGGGGTGTCCATCTCGAGACCAAGGCGGGGTCCCACAGTCTCTCACTTCAGGTAATGGGGTTGACTTTATCCTAGAGGGATTCTTGGCTTCACACCTACAGACATACTAGGTACACTTAGGTACATCTAGTTAGGGTTGCATCATAGAAGTACACATTTACTACTGTCATGTATTTTATATACTTGCCTGTATTCATTGTTTTAGCATGATGGTAGAAATCTACCATCCTTTCACTCGGTTAGTGGTTCTAATCATCTATATCTGTTTCTGTCTAATGGTTGTTTCAGCACACCTATTTTACACTAGAATGACGCTGGTTCAATAAATGCTTCTTGAAAAACGTCCCCATCGTTTATTCTGCGTATCTCTCTGAGACAAAGTGAGCACTTGTGACTGAGCGAAAAGTATCGCACTGTTTCCACGATCCTGAGGGATCAGGGTTGTCATGTTCGATAGTTGCCAAGAACTATTCTCTCCTTGGTAAGAGGGGTTTCTAGTGGCACTGTGAGCTAGCTGGTATACAGGCTAACATACCTGGTGGGGGTGTCTGGAATCAGTCTGAACACCAATCCCACAGTCTATGCTGTCTAAATGTGCAGGTCCTATATAGGTTTATAGGAACTACACGACAGTGTGATTAGCTGTATGGGTGGGTAAGTGGGTATGTGAGTGGTTATATGGGTGACTGAGTGGCTGTATGCTGAATGACTGGGTGTGTAAGTGGCTGTTTGTATAAATAAGTGAGTGTGTGAGTAGCTGTGGGTGAGTGAGTAGCTGTTTGAGTGACTGTATGGGTGAGTGAGTATCTAAGTGAGTGGGTGTATGGGTAAGTGAGTGGCTATATGAGTGTCTGTTTGGGTGAGTGAGAGAGTGTGTGAATGAATCTCTGGATGAGTGAGTGTCCGTGTGAATGGTTGTATGGTTGAGTGAGTGGATGTGTGAGTGCCTTCATGGATGTGTGAATGGGTATGTAAATGGTTGTGTGGGTGTGTGAGTGAGTGTATGGGTGAGTCAGTGGCTCTGTTGAGAGGCTGTATGGCTGAGTGAGTGGGTATGTGAGTGGCTGCATGGGTGGGTGAGTGGGTGTGGGAGTGGTTGTATAGGTGTGTGAGTGGGTATCTGAGTGTCTGTGTGGGTGTCTGAGTGGGTGTGTGAGTGGTTCTGTGGATGATGTCATCAGTTGTTTTTTTTTAAATATAGACTTTTTTTATAAATATACTTTATATACATTTTAAAGGTAAAAATCAGATATATACCTAATGTAAAATATATATTTTTGTAAATGAAATTAAAAACATTTACTTTTTTAAATTATTTTTTTGATCCGGGGTACCTCCGCGGGTCCGAAAACATAGACGGGACTACAAGTACTCTATGGTTATCAATTCCAATCACATGATCGCAATGAATCTGTGAATTGCGATTCATGGGTAGGTCCAAAATGTTTGCAAATTATTTTAAATAAGTACACCCCTCTACTTTCATTAATGACATCAGTGTGAACATATTTATAGGTATATATTTGGCACCATATATATGTTTTTCAAGAAAGTTACTCATTTTACGTGTTTTGCGAATTTACAAATCTATGGACTGGAATCGCAAATTAGCTCGATGGCACACCCAAACCTTGCCCTTTGAATGGGTACATTAGGACTCCACCCATGTACATGTAAATATACACCCAAAAAGAGTTATTTCTCTCGTGAACTCTGTAGAAAGAGGATTGAGAAGCAGGGGTGCTCTGCTTTTTGTTCACTTTCATGAATAATTTGATAGAATCGCTGAAGCTTCATCTTCTGTCCAGGATGAACATCCAGAAACTGTTGAGGATGAGGAGCAAGATATACCACCTCCAAGAACACAAAGCAATGTCTGAAAGCATTTTACAATACATTCAGGGGAAAAGAGGCTAACTGCTAAATATGTGCAGTGCAGTATTTGGGGCAAGCAGTTATCCATGGGCACTGCAAAGAAGTGTTCACATGGGGCAAGTTCCATGTGGAAACACTTAAAAACAATTCATGAAAGGCTCTACAACCAGATGATGCGGGAGGAAGCAGGTGCAGCAGGACATTCCACCTCTACAGCACCCTTGGGAGAACCATCATCAGCTGCAGTCATTACTATAACCTCTGCCTGCGAAGAATTAAGTGAGATGGTTACTCAGTGTGCTAAATGGCACATGCTTGTCACTGTAAAAATGTCTTCTGTGGGTGCATTCTTGGATACAGTGAAGAATCATCGCTGTTAGTTTGTTTTTTTTGGTTCTAGTTACCAGTCAATGTTTTTTGAACACTGAAGCCAATTGCTTCTTTGCATTTCCCTTACCATACCTTTTTAGTACCCTGTTTACTTTTTGTAAAAAAAAATGAGAAAAAAACATAAAAAACTGTTACAAAGCTCTGTGTTTTTATTATGTAAATGACTGTATCGGTGTGAGACTGGGTGTGTAAGTGCCTCTATCGATGTGTGAGTGGGTGTGTTATTGGGTGTATGAGTGCATGTCTGTGGGTGTTTCGGTGCGTGCCTGGGTGTGTCAGTGGCAATGTCAGTGTGTGACTGGGGTGCCAGTGTCTGTAACAATGTGTGCCTGGGTGTGTTAGTGTCTGTATTAGTACATGCCTGGGTTGTCAGTGGCTGTATCAGTATGTGTATGGGTGTTTGGTGGGCTGTATCAGTGTTTGGCTGAATGTCTAGGTGGCTGTATTGAAATATGTCTAGGCGTGTCATTGGTTGTATGAGTATGTGCCTGGATGTGTCTGTTTCTGTATCTGAGTGCTACTGGGTGTGTTAGTGCTGTATCAGTTTGTGTCTGGATATGTCAGTGGCTGTATCGGTGTGTTCCTGTGTGTTACTGACTGTATTGGTGTGTGCATGGATGTGTCATTCTCTGTATTAGAGTGTGTCTGGGTTTGTCACTAGCTGTATCAGTGTATGCCTGGGTGTGTCAGTGTCTAACAGTGTGTGTCTGGGTGTATCAGACTTCGTATCAGTGTGTGGATGGGTGTGTCAGTGGCTGTATTTGTATGTGTACAGCTGTTTGAGAGGCTGTATCGGTGTTTGGCTGGGTATGTAAGTAAGTGTATCAGTGTTTGGCTGGGGGTGTCAGTAGCTGTATTGGTGTGTAGCTGGGTGTGTTAGTGTCTGTATCAGTTTTTGCCTGGGTGTGTAAGTGGCTCTATCGATATGTGAGTGGGTGTGTTATTGGGTGAATGGGTGTGTGCTTGGGTGTGTCAGTGGCTGTATTTATGTGTGTCTAAGTGTGTCAGTGGCTATAGGACTCTTAGGATTATTACAAAAATATTACACCTACTACCCTAGGAAAGCAAAAGAATAGTAGTAACCTCCCTTATCCTGTAAAAACTTGATTACTGCAACAGCCCATACTTGAACATAAAGTAGCAACATATGATCAAAAGCAATTATTGCAAAATGCGGCAGCTAGGTTGATAACAGGCATACCTAAATTTATGTCTGTACAAAATGAAATTAGAAAGCTCCACTGGCTGCAGATCAGGCAACGTGTTAGATTTAAATCCCTTTGTACGGCCTTTAAGGCATCTCAGGCAGTGTTGTAGATGATACATGCCCAACAGAACTCTCCGTTCCCTAGAAACCAAGATGGTGTTTGTGTCTAAATTTAGAAGAGCTAACTGGGGGGGCAGAAGCTTTGTTACCTGCATGCCAGGGCATGGAATGAACTTCCTTTCCACATACGATCCTCTCCAGACCTGCTGTCTTTTAGGAAGGCACTGAAAACTTGGCTCTTTAACAACTAGATCAAACTCTGCCTTCAATGCTTGTCCTGGTATCACTGATTTCTTTGAGCAAAGAACCAGGACCCTTTCGGGTAACCGTTGCGCTCTATACATTTATATAACATTACATAACATATAGTGGTGTTTGCCTGGGTATGTCAGTGTCTGTAACAATATGTGCCTGGGTGTGTTAGTGTCTGTATTAGTGTGTAGCTGGGTGTGTTATTGGCTTTATCAGTATGTGTATGGTGTTTGAGAGGCTGTATCAGTGTTTGGCTGAATGTCTAAGTGGCTGTATTGATATGTGAGTGGCTGTATGGGTCTTTGAACAGGAATGTGAGTGGTTATGTGGGTGAGTGACTGGATGTGTGACTGCCTGTATGGGTGTGTGAGTGGGTGTGTGAGTGACTGTGTGGGTGTGTGAGTGGTTTTGTGGGTGTGTGAGAGTGCGTGAGTTGTTATATGGATCTATAAATGTGTGGGTTAGTGGTTGTATGGGTGTGTGAGTGGCTGTGTGGGTGTGTGAGTGGCTGTGTGATTAGCTGTATGTGTTGGTGACTGGATTTGTGATTGGCCATATGGGTAAGTGAATGGCTCTATCAGTGGCTGTATGGGTGAGTGAGTGGGTGAGTATCGGTGTTTAGGAGTACAAGTGAGTGTGTGAATTTGTAAGCAGATGTCTATTTTCGTAATTGTACTTTCAAAAACCCTGGCAATGTAATGTTATGGAACAACACTGAAAGAACTAACTAGTAAAGTGCATTACTCCAATACATGGTGCCATTGATCTGTATAAAAGAAAACGAAGTGGATTACAAATTAGTATTGCAATTTTTTTAAATTAGAAAATAAACTTACAATTTCAACAATGCATAACGTAATAATTCAAGGAAATCAGTAGACATTTGACATGCTATAAAGGTATTTTATAATATAAATAAGCATTTAATTTCCACTATTTTACTGTTTTCAGTTTCTATACTCATACACCGTAAATGGCGATGTACTGTTGAAATAATCATCATTCAACAGTGGGGAAAAAACAATCGTAAAGATGTAGAAAAAAAACTGCACACTATGTCACTGCATTTAAGCAACAGTTTGCATTGCACTCACCACACTTTTTGTAAACAATTGTTTTACCTTTACTTCCACTACTAATTTGAGAAATCTTATGCTGAAAATGAGACCCTTATTATCAAAACTACTAATAGATATTCAATGTACACCAGCAAAGGTATGTCTTATGAAGACATCACCCCCTGGTAGGCCGAATAATGTCATAAATACTGATTTTAAAAAAATACAGTATACACACCTTCACAACTGTAATCCTCCTTAGAACTTTGGTTCCAAAATCAAAAGATAAGAATTTAGTAGCTTGAAAGGCAGTCCTTGGTGGAATTTGAGGTTGCTATTTTTTACATTCTGTCTATCCACTTTTACTTTTTACATAGACAGTATAGTGACCAGATGTAAAAGTAACTTCTTCATGAAATATGATAGCCATAGTAGTATATGTTCTTCCAGAAATAGATATTTGTCCTGTTTTGAAATTTGTAATCTCTGTTTCCATTGTACTTCCATCTGCTCTGCATCATTGTAGCGTGAAAATAAGATATTTCCAACTTCTTGGTACAATGAGGGACCGATTACAATGCGACCTGGAAAGGCGCCGACCAACGGTCGGAGCCTTACGGGCCAAATCGCAATCAACCCCACAGTTTGCATTACGACCAGCACAGTGTTCGGTCGCATTCTAATTAGGCGGTTGGGACCGCTGACCAGAGGTCGGTCGGTCCCAGGTCCGAGTCAGTGTCGGGCGGACTTCGTAATTAGGCCCATAATGTTGACATGAGATCTGATAGACAATTTGGGCAGGTATTGTTTTGTGTAGCTTGTTTGAGCAATCTGGTAGTGTTAAATAAAGACATTTCTTACATGTAAGGCACCCTTAAGGTAGGCCCAAGGTACCCCTGTGGGCAGGGTGCAGTGTATGTGAAAGGTAAGACATACTGGTGTGTTTTACATGTCCTGATAGTGGAATACAGCCTATTTTGTTTTTCACTATTGAAAGGTTGTCTGTCCCATAGGTTAACATGGGAGCTGCCTTGTAATATCTTACAAGTGTAACTTTCCATTGGGACAAGATATTGAAATTGAGTTTAGGCTCTTTGACCTCAGAATGTAATAACACACCTTTTAATTGAGATGGTTTTTAAATTGTGTGTTTGAAAATGCCACTTTTAGAAAGTGGGCATTTTCTTGCTTTACCATTCTTAGTTTCTCTGCCTGTTTGTGTGTTCGCTGTCTGGTTTAAGATTGACGGGAGCTGGGGATGTGCATTCACTCTAGACAGTCAAAAGGGGGGTTGACGTGTGTCCTGCCTTTCCTGGGTGACTCAGAGCCAGGCTGAATAGATATTTCTGCATTTAGAGGAATTCTCACTAGCACCTGAAGAGGCTGTGACTGCTCTGCACAATGCTATCTCCACCTCCTGGGGTGAAGCAGAACCAGGGAGGATAGAACTGGTTTTACTGAGCTCAGGGACTCTTGAAACAAAGAGTACAAAGAGAAAATGGGGTATAACGATTAGACGCAACACCTCAGAACTTTAGATTACTTCTGGAATCAAGTGGAGCCTATGCCAAGGAAGAAGAGCTGAAGAGCTGTGAGGAAGGAGTATTGCTCCTTTGCTGTGTGTTGCTTTGTTGGGCTGTCCTGCAGTTGCTGCTTCTGCTAAGGAGAGTTCAAAGACTGGACTTTTCTTTGAAACCTGCTTGAGAATATTCTCCAAGAGCTTGTGTGTGCCTGCCTCCTGTTCTGAAGTCTCAGGGCCACAAAGACCTTACCCACAGCTCCCTGGAACTCCACTGCTGGGAGTTCTGACCTGCCAGGATGTGTTTATTCCAGTTCTGGGCCTTTGGAGGTTGTTCATGCTACAGGAAGCTGCCAAGAAGTAAAGTTCTGAAGGAAAATGACACTTCACCCTCCTTGCGGCTGTATTTTCCGGCGCTGCACCACCATGTGGGATAAATTCCAGACGCACAGCCCTGTGCAGCCGAAAAATCAATGCAGCGCCTGCCAGCGGCCTGAAAAACCATTGCACGCTGAGTTCTGTGCACTGATCTCTGATGCCAAAGATCACTGCACGGACTCCGATACAGGCCCTGCTGGGCAGCAAGAAGAATCAACGCATCACTGGTCGTCGGCTGGAGAAATCAACACAGCACCTGGCTCGCCAATGGCGCATCACCTCCAGCGTGTCCGGATTTTCCACACATCACACCTGTGCATCGAATCTACACCAATGCTGGGGCTGCAGTAAGAAATCGATGTATCACCTCCCAGCACAGTAAGAAACTGACACATCACCTCTTCTCCAGCAAGGAACCGACACATCACCTACCTGCGTGGCAGTAAGGAACTGACGCATCACCTTCCCTGCACACAAGGAACCAATGCCTCACCTTCCCTGCAGCTGTTTTTGCTTGTGATTTTGATGTATCCCAGGTACTTTGTCCTGAAAGTGACGCATCCATAGTTTCCTATGGACAGAACTGTTTTTACCTTTTAAAATCATAGTTTGATATCTGTATGTCGGATTTTTGTCATTTTGGTCTTGTTTGGTTTAGATAAAGATACTTTATTTTTCTAAGCTGGTGTGGTGTCCATTCGTGGTGTTTTCACTGTGTTACTGTCAGTTTTATACCAATGCTTTACACATTGCCTCTGTAGGTTAGCCTGACTGCTCTGTGCCAAGCTACCAAAGGGTGAGCACAGGCAAACTTAGGTGTGTACTTTACTCATCCTGACTAGAAGGAAGGGTCCCTACTTGGACAGGGTTCAAGCCACTGACAACAAGAGACCCCCATTTCTAACACTCACTCCTTCTTGTCATGGAGAAATCCATGTTCAACTTTGTCTTTCACCGCCATTTATATTTCCTTTTGCTCATCATTTTGTTGTGCAAGCAACTCTTCCAAATCAATAGTTTCCTGTCTTGCTAGTTGCATTGCAGTCTCCAACTCATTCACTGCAATGGCAGCTTCATTTTCAATTAATGACTGTCCAAAAGGATCTTGACTTAGAGGACCTGAACTTTGGCTGCTTTGTGAACTATCCTTAGCTATCTCAGCAGCAATTGTTTATTCCTGTTCAATTTCATCATGTAACATTTTCAAATAGTTGGGAAATATTGAACAGGCAATGTAATCCTTGAGCAGCATTGAAAAAGTCTTCATAGCAGTCAAACTCAGCAGTCTAGTATCTCAGTTTTCTATGATTAATTAGACTGCCTTTGCATGTTGTACCAAACAGCCATCACAACCAGCTACTGCAAATGTACCTTCATCTACATTTCTATCACATTGTTTCTATATCTGTAGTTTAAAAGTATTTCATACAGACATACATTTTCAAGACGTGGACTCCTCTTTGGATAGTAGGTGTCCAGCATGTTTGTTTTGACAATATCTGTACTTTCTTGGTCAAATTCCGCAAGGTACTGCATTTCAGGAAAATACTTCAATACTCTATTTTGTGTGCATGTTAGGCCTAGACTCACCCAAACAGTTCCTCTTGACTTAGAGTATAAACTAGCTGAACTCAACCAATCACAGCATTCATAAGATCAAATTTCCCTGTGAAAGCATCTTCAAACTGAAGCTGTACAGTTTTTCTTAAAGACTTTTCAGCAGAAATCTCTTCCAACATATCTTTCATCTCCATCTTTTCATATTTCATTATGTATGAAGTAACATAACAAGCAACAGCTATGAAGCTGTCTGCCACAAACTGAATATCCATCTCGGCATTTCACATTATGAGACTGACATGTAGTGGTTGATATATTTTGAAGCCTCTGTTCTCCTCGGGTTACAAATGTTTTTGGGTGATTTTTGAGTAAGCATATGTCTGACTACAGACAAAAAAACTGTAGACTCTTCCTTTGTAAATAACAAGTCTTAGAAATCCAAAACAACATTTAGTATAACATTTTCCTTTTGTTCTGTACTCCTGCTGACAGTACTTCCCACATATATGTGATTAAAAATGCAGAACTTGCTGTTTTAGTACTGTTTTCACTGTCTTTTGGGATGGTACATGTAACATACTGCTCTCTGAAAGAAAGTACAGACTCATCTGTGTCTGTTCCAAATTTTCGTGCATCTTTAATCCACAACAACATATGAATATGAGGTGCACTTCTTGCTTGGTTGTCTTTATACCAAAAGAAATCAGTGACTTTTCAAAGAGGTGTATTTTTTTTTTGCTGCAGATGAAGGTGAACATGGCTTGAAATCTGTGGCTAAATTACCTACAAACATTTACAGAATCCAAAGAGCTAAGTTCTCCTGCTGTCTTCATATTGCTGTCCTTAATATTATAGTTTGCTTCCTTCAAAAAGTCATGTAAGTCATCGCATGCGTACTCTGCACAACTGGGGGTCACAAACCAAGTTGGTGCACCTAGATTCCATAACATGTATTTTAGTTCACCATGCCGAAGATTTTCATTGATGCCACATTGGCATGTCATCAAATTTGTCAAATTGTATTTCAACTTCTCATTTTTTCCTTGAATTTGGTCCACAAAGTCTCTTGCGGACATATAGTATATAGATTACCTCCTGTCTTAAGAATATGGATATCAGAGTATCATAGTCCAGACAAATAACTTTCAAATAACAGATGGAATATTTATGGAATACTTTGATGAAATCTAGGGTCCTCTGAATATAATCTGGTTGATCTATACTTAGCTGCTGGTATTTGCACTGGGAGGTCATCATACCATCCACCTACTCCAGTTGAAAATAGTTGTGGAAAACAGTGAGCGTCTTAACTTTTCTCCCAGACTCTCATTGGAGCTCCTTTAGCTTGTTTCATCTGGTACAGTTAATAGCATCCCCCATAACGTTTTTGGAATGCAGTAGATGGATACTATAGTGCACATAGATTTCTTCAGATTTATTTCTATCCACTTTTTGCAAACTGTGCACTTGAAGGTAACATTTCTTCCTCCATGCAACTTTCATCTGTGAGGACATCTACATCTTTGTAATACACATCATTCTGTTTCAGATAGAATGTAGCATTCTTCACCTTATTCACATCTACTAATTCTTGACAGATTTTTTTCATTGAGGGCACACCATTCACTAGAATAACAAGCAGTTCATCTATATCTCTCACTACATCCACATTTTCAATATTACATTTAAAATCTAAAGGTGAGTACACAGCTCTAAGTCCTTTATGTAGCTCAGCCGTTGGTAGTTTACCTGTCTTTGGTTCCATACGAACGATTGCTTTAAATGGGTGTATAGATTGTATCAATATTGTTTCAGAAACATTTAGATGTCAAAGTTCCTCTGGAATTTGAAGCAACTCTAACTTATTATTTATTGCTCTCACAAGCATTTTGTTGTCTCCTAATTTGTCATAGCATTACTTACACATGATCTGCCGTGTTGACAAATCAAACTGTTCTCCCGCAAATAAAGACACAGCAAATTCTAATCACTTTTCTCTGCTTTCCTACTCACTTTTTGAGAACACATCAACATTTTGTGTTTGGCCTTTGTAGTGAGTGTACCTGCAACATATACAAACATAGGTTGGTTACTCTGTGGAAACTGTATTATACTTTACTATTTCATGTCCAAAATTATCAGTACTAACATCTTTGTTCTCTTCCTTTACACCTGGATATACCAACTCCTCATTTTCCCCAGACTCTACTTCAGGACCAAAGAATCTGAATAGTATATCATTGCAAACATTTTCAACCTCTGATATATTACCATACAAAATTCTTTGTTCATTTGTCCGAAATACAGTGCTGGACATTTTACAAGGTAAAGTCTTCTAACTAAATTTCACATTTTTGAATGATGAACAGCCAATATTCAGAAATTATAAAAGGTGCTTGTGCACACTTTCTTGGACACACTTGCCAGTGAATGTCCTTGTAAATTAGTATATTTCCTTACTTTGCATGGATCTAATCCTTGCAACATTGCAGTTTTCTGCTTTACACTTTTACCTGGAAAATTACGTCGAAAATCTCTTAATATATCTATTAATTCCTAGCAAACACTATGAATACTGCTGCACTCCCATTTACACACAGGGGCATGTCCACAGCTTCCTTGTACCTCTTCAGCTTTCTTTTCCTCTACATTTTGAGGACCCATCTCTTCTTTTGCAATGGGAGTACCATCGTCTACCTCATAGCATTGGCCAGTTGTTTCAACTGCATGCAATAAATAATGTGTTCTCTTGCAAGTAGCTTTCTTCATAAACGAAAGGCTCCATACTGGAGCCTTCTCTGAAGATTTTGCAAAAATTGCTTTTATTAATAAGTCTTTTTTTCTGGTTTTTTCTCTTCATAGACAATACTATTTTGTCCAGTGTTCTCATTCTATTCAGTATCAAAATAAATAGTTTCCACTTCACAAGAAATGCTTTATCAAAGGTTGTGCGAGAGGCTAAGATGGCATCTGCATGGTCGGACGTGTGAGCTGGTGCTCCCGGTCCCCCCATCTGCACAGGGGTAAAGCAGTAAGGGGAAAAAAGCCCCTGGCAATGTCCACATGGTCATAAGAGCACTTACCGGAATCAGGGGGATGGCCGGCCCGGCATGATCGGAGCTGGGGTAGCGACGCTGAGGAGTAGGCTTTTGCGGCTTGCTGGACTGCGCTGGAGAGCACTGTGGTATCGGCACCTGTGGTGTGTTGCTGCCGCGATGGCAGACGGAAGCGTGAGGGGAAAGGGCGGAGATGATCCGACAATGCCTCCCAAGGCTGGGAGAGGGTGGTCTTGTCCCCTGACTGACATGGCTAGAGCTGGAGCTGTCAAGAACCCTGCAGGTATGGCTACATTGTCTAAAGCAGGCAAGAATGCCAACATTGGAGACGCCTTGGGGGAGAAACGTGAGTGTGCACCAAAAGAAAGCCTTGTTGAGCGCATTATTCCCCCTTTGTTTTCTACTGGAAAAGAAAAGAAAAAAGCACAGAACGTTTTGCTACACACTCCTGAGAGTAAAGGAATTCGACAGATGGCAGAGAGAGGTAAATTGCCAGATCTTTCTGTGGTACAAGGATCTGTGGAGGGGGACTTGGTTACTGAAAATTCGAACATATCTGATGCTGGCAATATGCAAGCTGCAGAGGGTGAATCCCTGATGGTGGAAGGAGTGGAAGGGGATAAAAGCCATGGTACTGCGCCACCGGACATAGCCAGCTCCGCTAAAATTAATGCTGGATCTGAGATATTGGCCCTCTCAAATCCAGAGATCTTAGATGCAAGGAGTAAGGGCGATATCCAGACAATAACGAAGGAAATAGATTCTGGGAATATTTTTTCTTCCCTATCTGATCACTCGGACTCTTCAGATGACGAGATAGAGTCAATCCTGAAATTTCAGGCAAGGAGGGGTTCGCATGACAGTGGATACAGTGACCTAAGTAGTAGACACCCCGGTGAAACGGGTATGGATACCCCGGAAGCCAGCCCTCGTACAGTCCGTAAGAAACATGACCTGAGAGAAGGGGCTATGCAGGCAGCTGGTAACAATGCTCTGCAATGGGACTACTCTTTCTCTGCAGAGTTCGGAGCTGGCAGCGGGTGCATCCCGGAGCCTAATAAAGAGAATATAGCAGACAGATCTGAGGAGATCTCATTAGCCCTGATATACCAAACTATAAATGACCCACAGGGAAGAGACACGCACCGAGAGCCAACGGACGCAAAGTGCTTGTCGCAAACTGCAGAACTCTGTCCAACGTATCCCAAAATCATGTTCGGAATTTACCGAGAGGTTCAATGAAGTAGAAGCTCGGATTTCGTGCCTAGAGGATGAGCCGGCAGCTCAGAAGGCGGCAACGGAGGCCATGCGGTCACTGAGGGATGATACACAATGGAAACTGACCGATTTGGAAAACCGGCTTCGGAGAAATAATTTGAGAGTTTCGCAAATTCCAGTGGGCGCAGAAGGCCAGGATCCTCGCAAATATATCATTGAACTATTTGCAGAAGCTTTTCCTGAACTGACGCAGTGGGACTGGCAGCGAGAGATCCAAAGGGCCAAAGGGCGAATCGATTCCCTTTTTCTCTTCGAGTAAAACCAGGACAGGCAGCTCCTAGACCAAGGGCGGTATTAATATCATTCAATAACTTTTTGGCCCGTGAAGCTGTATTTGATCTTGCATGCCCTGATAGAAAGAGGGCAGGTAAAGGGGGGTCAGAGTTTTTTGTCAGGCCAGACTTTTACCATCAAACGGTGGAGAGACGTTGGCACTTACATCAGCTCATTGCACCGTTTCAGGGCAAAGGTGCTCAAGCCTTTCTTCTTAATCCAGCTAAACTAAAGGTAATATATAAGGAGAATACTTGCTTTTTTACCTCCGAGGTACAAGCAAAGGAGTATTTGCAAACTATTTGAGGCAAGGGCAGGCGGCTGATATTGTAGTATGTCACTAACTATACATATTTGCTCTAACTATCAGGTGTTTTGTTGGTTCCGGGGTTTTCATCCTTTTCATCCTTTTTTTATTTTTTATTTTTTTATTTTCGGGGGTTTTCTATTTTGTTGTTGTGTATGGTCCTGTGTCTCTCTTTTGTCTATAAACACCATTGTTATTGGGTTAGGTTGTTTATATTATGTAGGCGGGGTGTTTGATGTGATAATGCAGGGTGGAGTGCAGACGGGGGGGAGTAACCGGGTGGCGGGAGCTTGTCATCTCAGGGACCATTGGTCCTCAAGCCTCACTACTTGGGTGGGGGGAGGTTTGGGGGATTGGGTGGTTTGTTGGGAGGGGGTTGTAGGGTTAGGGGGTGGAGAGGGGGTTGGGGGGTGGGTGACAGGTGGTAAAAAAAAGATAAAGCAATCCACAGCATGATAAATGTGACGAGGATGAAAGAGCAAAGACCTATGTGGCTGCACAACAGCAGTAATGAACGAGGCAACGTAACCACATATAATGGGGATCGGATGGTTAAATCAGGATTACGTATCTGTTTGAATGTCTGCGGGCTAAATAATAATAACAAAAGACAAAGAGCAGCTGCAGAGCTGCGGGTGATCCATCCTGACCTAGTGTGTTTGCAGGAAAAACACATACCCTGGGGCAAGCGGAAGAGTCTGACAGAATTGGGGTATGTGGTATTGGCATGCTCACAACAGTCCACAATGACTCGAGGGGTTGCAGTGTTGACTAAACGAGAAATCCAGCAATCAGGTCGAGTGTTGGTGGACAAACAAGGTTGTTGGGTTATTTTGGAATGCATTATGGGGGGCTAAGTTTACGTTATGTACAGTGTATGGCTCTAATTTTGATGAGGTCTCAGTTCTGGAGGGGTTAAATGTGGAACTGGCATCATGGCCCACCCCACTTATTGTGTGTGAGGATTTTAATATAGATTTGGGTGGTAGGGACTTACAGCCGGGCATACAAAATTACAAGGGCAGGAAGCCTAAGGTGTTTAAGGCACTACATCACTTATTGACTGATCACGGTCTGGTCGATGTATGGGCAACGCTGCAGGATTCAGACCCAGGATATACGTTCTACTCCCATCCACATAAAAAACTAGTTAGACTAGACTACTTATTTGTGCCACCAGTATTATTAGCAGGAGCAAAGGTACAAGTCTTTCCTAGGATCACCTCCGATCATGGTCCAGTAGTGAAGGATATTGTCGCTCTGGGCAGCTATATGGCTCCGAGAGTATTTACATTTGACAGGAAGCTCTTGTTGGACACCATGTTCATTGATCAGATGAATGTTTGGATTAAGGTCTTTTTGGAGAATAATCGCAACTCTACCTCATGTTGGCATGTGTGGGACGCCCTAATAGCTGGCTTTAGGGGGGAAGTCTTGAGCTACAGATTGTATAAACAGAGGCAAGCAAAGTTAGTGGTTCAGGAACTATACATGAAACTTAAAACAGCTGAAGAAAATCTAGTCCAGGGGATACTAGCAGATAGAGGCATTACGGAATTACAAGCCAATGTTGCTCAATGTAAAGCCAATGTTAATTTACATTGGAGCAAGGATAATGCTCTCAAATACCAGCTTTATAAGGAGAACTGCTATGAATATGGCGAGGCCATGGGGTGGTCTAGCGCAAAGACTCCGCTCAAAAGAGGCTTCGCAAAGAATCGATGGTATAAAAAACACACAGGGTAACTTGGTACACAATTCCCAGGAGATCTTAAAAATCTTTCACATCTTCTATGAAGGGCTATATACAGAAGAAAAGGCTGGGGGACAGACTAGTGAGATAGGGCTGCAAAACCTAGTCTATGAGCAGCTGGGGCAGGAGGAGGCAGTGATTCTAGATAGGCCTATCACTATGGAGGAACTGGAAGAGGCCATAAATACACTGGCTAGTGGTAAGGAGACTGGGCCCAATAAGTTACCTTTGGAGGTCTACAAGACCTTCTTTCAGGAGCTATAAGTGGACATGCTGGCAGTGTTTCAAGCAGCACAATGTCGGTCAGCGCCGGTATCCTGGGATCAGGCAAATATTGTTGTATTTAAAAAGAAAGAGAAACCAGCAGATCTCCCGGGGCCTTATCGACCAATATCCCTAGTCAATTGTGATGGGAAAATATGCGCTAAAATTTTAGCAACCTGGGTGGCCAAAGTTATCTCCCCGTTAGTCTCTAAAAGGCAACATGGGTTTATACCTAACAGGGGTACCGTTAATCATATTAATAGGGTCGTGACCCTGCTGGACATGGCAAAGTTTCATGGCAGTGAGATTGGGCGGATTCTTTTAGATGCCGAAAAGGCCTTCGATCGGGTGACTTGGGGTTTCCTGTGAGGGGCTTTACAGCAGATGGGGTTTGGCCCTGGTTTTATTAAAGCTATTCAGGTCCTATATTGATCGCCCATGGCCAAAATATGTACGATGGGGCTAGAATCAGAACATATCCCTAGAGGGACAAAACAGGGATGTCCCTGCTCTCCACTTCTGTTTGCCTTATACATTAATCATTTCCTAAATATGTTGGAGAGAAATTCTAGGATTAAACCTGTTATTGCTAGACAAGAGCGCTTCTGTGTTCTCGCTTATGCTGACGATATATCGGTCGTAACGCCTGACCCTGTGGCAGCTATGCCAGAAATCGAACAACTGGCACACATGTCTGGTTCCGTCTAAGGCTATAAACTGAATGTTGCCAAAACTCAGATTATTTGCACGGATCAAATCACGGATAGTGACCCCAGAATAGTTAAAGAGGCAACATATTTAGGAATCAGGATTAGGGCGTGTCTAAGGGAATTGGTTGAGGTCAATTTGAGGGCCATTCTGGCTAATGTGAGGCAACTTTTGGAGAGGTGGGACTGTTTACATCTCTCACTGGTTGGAAGATGTAATATTCTGAAAATTAATATATTGCCCAAGGTTCTATATTATTTTAGATCACTTCCACTAGAACTCTCCCGAGATCAGCTGCAACAACTACAATCAATGTGTGCTCGATTTTTATGGGCCACGGGGAAACCGCATAGAGCGATGCATTTTATGGCTCTCCCTCGGGAGAAAGGTGGGTGGTCAGTCCCAGACTTTACATTTTATTATTATGCTTGCATATTACAGAGCATGCGGATACTCCTAACGGGAGAAGAGTCTGGTAACACCGCTGAGGCCCCATCTATATACCAGATGGTTTTGGGTGCAGAAGTTAAAAACTGTTTGTTTAAAATGTTGGAAGGCAGCTATTACAAAAAAACTTATTTTAAAATCATGGTTACGGCCTTTAAGGTGTGGAAGGTAATGCGGAAAAGCTTCCAGATTGAAGGGCTGTCGTATACACCCACATCTGCAATAACCTTACTGCCTGCGGTCTTCTGGGATCAGACTGTCAATAACTGGAGACATAAAGGCATTACGCAAATTGGGGATTTTTATGTTATACGGGGTCTGCGCTCCTCCTTTTCAATATTGGCTGATAAATATCATCTGCCTAAAAATCAATTCTTTAAGTTCCTACAAATTTGTGATTTTTTGGGCAAACGGCAAATCATGATAGAACCACATAAATTAGTAGAAGCTATCAGGCGCCGTGTTAGGATTGGGGTATTGTACAATCTGTTATTAGAGACAAGGAGGGACTCTCTTGATATGCACAACCTCAAATGTGAAAATCGTCTGGGGGAGCAGGGTCTGTCGGTGGAGCAATCGATATATATAGCAGGGAAAATCTTGATCTCGGCCAATTTAAAAGCACAGCACTTTAAGACATTGTTTAATTTGTATCATACCCCTGCAAAGATGCTGAAGTGGGACGGAGTAAACGATGGGAAATGCTTTTGTTGTGGAATATATAAGGCTGATATTTTTGACACATTTTGTCGGTCATATGGAAAGATTTCTGTCAGAAATAACAGGGGCTGGGATAAAGATTTCTACCTCTGTGATGCTCTTAGGAATTGGGGAAGACCTGCGACAAGGGCTACCTGCTTATAAACTACGATATTTAGTTTCTATAGCCATGGCTGTGGCTCGGCTGTGTATATCGTCCATGTGGCTGCTGCAGGAAGCCCCACCCTTCGAGATGTGGAGAGTATATGTAATTTGGAGCATAGCCTTTACTCAGTCAAAGGGTTAAGGAGGCGCAAACTTGGTATATATATATATATGGGGCCCAATGATTGACCATTTAAAAGATTGAAATGTTATTAGTAACAATTTTTTTTCTCTATTGCTCACGTATTTAATTGTATATAGTCAATCTGTCTGTTTTAACCTAAGCGTGAATTTTCTCCTCTTATCAACTCCGATAGATGATGTGGTATTAGATGTCATGGATTTCATGTATGTATTTATTTATTTTTGCTATGGATTGAAATTTTAAAAAAGAAGCTTTATCAACTACAATTCAATATATTGTTTTTGCTTCAGTGTTTCCCTTCTCTTCTTATACTGCTTCATGTCTTATAAGATTTCTCATTTTGATTTTCACTTACTCTTCCTTTCTGAGCTGATTTTAAACATCGCATTTTATTAGCACGTTTTTGTACATTTTCTATTTTTCCACATACTATTTTTAGAAACGTCCTTGTTCTATTACCAGCAGCTCTCATCTCTTTAACTGCATACTCCGCATTATGTCCCATTTCACTGTCATTTCGAAGCAGTTAGTTCTGTTTCCTCCTTGTTTCTGTCTTTATCGGCATTGTTAATCTTCCTTTGTAAATACACGTAGATGTCTGAAAAGCAAATAAGCAATACATTTACTTTTACAATGCATACTATTAAATTGCATACTATAAGAAATTAAATATCTATATAAGTAGTTATATCAGTGTGTAACATACAGTGTAAGTTGGCCACTTTGTATGCATTAGTGCATTTATGAGTTAGTGTATGGATGAGTGACTTGCTCCCTGTGTTAGTGTGTGATGGGTGTGTAACTAGGTGTGCAACTGGCTCAGTTACTGATGGGTACATAAGTGATGTGTGTGTGTGTGAGTGAATATGTAAGTGCCTCTGTCTGAGTGGCTCTATGCTTTTCTACATCGGTATGTGAGTTGCAGTATGGGTGGGAGACTGGATGTATAACCGGGCATATGGATCTGTAAGTGTGCATGCAACTCACTGAACCTTCAAAGTACATGTCTTACCTTTTAAGCACATGGCATCCTGTCCTATGGCCTACCTACAGCCTACCATTGGGGGTGAGTTATATGTAAAAGAAGGGGAGTTTAAGGCTTGGCGTGGGGTCTTAAATGCCAAGTCAGCCTGGCAGTAAAACGGCACACACAGGCTCTGCAGTAGCAGGCCTGAGACATGTTTAAAGGGATACCTGTCTGGATGGGTGACTTGGTAGTGTCAGTTCTTCAGTGCATATCTGAATGAGTGTATCAGTCCCTCTGTGAGTGTGTCATTGGATATGTAAGTAACTATGCTAGCATATGGCTCTGGTAGTATCTCTATAGGTCTGAATATGTGTATGTGAGTGGCTGTATGGATTGCTTACTGGCTGTGTTAGTGAGTGTTGGGGTATGTAACTGTGTGTGCAACTGGCTCTGTAAATGCTGGGCATATAAGTGCTGAGTGGGTGTGTGATTGAATGTGTAAGTGTCTACCTTTGGTTGAAAGCATTTTGCATTGCTAACATCCAGACCTCATGATTGTGAATTGTGGTTGAACTGACCTAGGCACAATTACTGGGGTTGGGCTGAAAATCCTAATGAAGTATACCTTTGGTAAATTAAAGACACTTTTCCCACACACTGCCTTCAACGTGGAAGTGGTCAAACAAAATCTGTCCACAGATAGACAAATCCAGGAAACATGTCAATAAAACTGTTTCTCCATTCTTCAGAGACCACAACATACACTCTATATACAACAACAATTTACGCTTTGATATGGACGGTATATATAGAAATTATGGGGTTCATTTCACAGAGAAAGGCAAATGGGTGTTCCTCAACAACTTAAAAGACTGCATCCTCTTTTATGAGTAGTTATTATCTGCATGCCATAAACACAAAGGCTCTTTTTAGAGCCACCCTTTTTTCCAAACACTGGTTCATCTTCTTTTTAAATCCATTTTTGAAATGTTTACTCAACTCCATAGATCCATCATGGATCCAAAAACCAAAAGCATACATTCAATACAAAGCAGCATATTTAGGATTCCCTTGTACGGCTTTGTGAGTGGATATTTGACTGTGTCTGTGGAACTGTGTGTGGGTGTGTGAGTGCATGTGTGGATCTGTGAGTGTGTGGGTGTAAGAGTGGGTCTGTGAGTGTCTGGTTAGGTTTGTAAGTGGGTGTGTGACTGCCTATTTGGGTCTGTGGGTACCTGCATAGGTGTTTGAGTGGGTGTGCAAGTGCCTGTGAAAGTCTGTTAGTGGGTGCGTAAGTGGAATTGTAAGTGGATGCATAAGTGGATGCATGGGTCTCTAAGTGGGTATATGAGTACCTGCATAGGTTTGTGAGTGCCTGCATGGATCTATGAATGGGTCTCTGAGTGCCTGTGTGAGTCTGTGAGTGGATTTGTTAGTGCCTGCATGGATATGTGAGTGGATGTATGAGTGCCTGGGTGGCTATCTTAATGGGTCTGTGACTGCCTGTGTGATTCTGTGAATGGGTGTGAGTGTCTGTGTTGGTCTATGAGTGGGAATGTGAGTGTCTGAGTGAGTCTGTGAGTGGGTGTATGAGTTAGATTCTGAGTAGATGTGTGAGTGGTTGTGTGAGTGTGTGAGTGGGTGTGTGAGTTTCTGTTTGGCTCTGTGAGTGGATGTATGAAAGTGCCTCTTTTTGCATGGTTAGCTCCCACTTTTTGCCTGATGCCTGATGTGATTTAGAACTGTAAGTGCACTGGGTCCCTGTTAACCAGGTTCTCAGTGCCAGATCTCATTCCCAAACACTGTACCCTGATTGGCACCCTTAGCCCTGTAAGTCCAAAGTAAATAGTAACCCTGGTACTTAGGGCATGGGTACTGAAGAGAGTCCTATGGGGTTGCAGCACTGGTTGTACCACCCCAGGGACCCACACCAAGGCTATGCACTTTGCCATTGCAGGCTGCATGAGAAATTTGGAGTCGACATGGCACACAGCCCTGTGTGCCATGCCACCCATACACTGCATAAGATATAAGAAGGTCACCCCTACTGCAGGCATTTAGCCCAAAGGCAAGGTGGACTATATCCTGTGTGAGGGCATTTCAGCATGAGCAGATATGTCCCTACAATGTCCAGTCCATTCTGAGATAGTGAAAGTGCACAGGGAAGCTATAAAGAGTATATGGGCTGGATACTTGTCAGCAGAAGTTTCCTAGCTCCATGAAGGCTGCACTGATTTCTAAGATGTTCGGTACCAAACATCTTGTCTTAATAAATCATCACTGATGCCAGTGTTGGACTTAATAATTAATTTACCCTGGAGACCCTTTTAGAGGATCCCCTGGAAACCTGCCAGCCCTGGTGTGGTCTATCACTTGTTTCTGCCAGTTTGCTGCCACCAGATGTGTTTCTGACCTCATGGGGTGAGAGCCAGCGCTACCAAGGGACAGAGACAAAGCCTGCTCCGGGAGAAGGGGTTTCACACCTCCTCCATGACAGGATGGCCTTCGTGGGCAGGAAGCTTCAAAGGCGATGCCACCTTTGAAATCCAGTCCAGGAACATGCAGATAGTGGGGGAAGCCATGTCCTTTTTCCTGCTTCACTTTTGGCAGGAAGAAAGGCAGGAAAATTAGTTAGATTAGGAAGAGGGTCTCCACTTAGCCTACACCACCTCTAGGGCGAGGCAGGCAATGTGAACCCCTCTCCTGAAATTCCACCATCTTAGGTTGGTGGAGAAACAACCTATCATGACTAGAGTAGTGTCCCTTCCCACAGGAAGTGGTCACTAGAGGGTCAAGACACCCTAAAGGTAGGTAGCCCATTGGCAACTACCTGTCTCCACTTGCAATGCCCCTAAATTAAGTATTTAGGTGGCACCCTGAGAACTAAACATCAGATTCAATGGACAAGAGAAGACCAGGTCCAAGAAGACTCGTTGTACAAGTACTGAAGCCCTGCTGCAGGAGAAAAAGGTGTCAAACCATGCCTACTGCTTTAAGGACACTGCCTGCTGTTTCACACTGAACCTGAAAGGATTCCAAGGACCCCGGAGCACCTCCAGCCTTCAAGAAATCACCAAGAAGCTCCCTTGGAGTGAAGGTATCACTCTCCTGCACCCAGTAGGCACCGATTCCATGAAGTTCGGTTTGTTGACTTGCTGGTCCCCGATGACCTTGATGCAGCACCGAAGCAATAAAAGGTACAACAGCTTCAGAGGGTCGATCTGACTCCACACTATGATTGGAGTTTCCAGGACCTACCAGAGCTGCAGCTCACCAATACCCGGGGTACTGGGCACCCAATGGCAAACATCAAGAAGAAGAGTCCACACCAGTCTCCCAAAGCACCAGAAGCAAGTTCCCTTCAAGGACATCAAGACAGCTGAGACTCATTTCCTGAGTGGCACAGCTGTCTTGTGATCGGCTCTCCAAATTGCCTGCTCCTGAGCGTGAGGACCTGCAGATGCATGATGCCTGGCTGACCTGTTCACTCTGCACCCAGCCCCACCGGCCCAGGCACTGACCAACCAGCTGTGCACCCATAGTCCCCAAGCCCCCGACCTCTTCCTTCAAAGAAGCGCCATAGGACTTACCGGTAATTCATCCTGTGCAGTGTACTTTCAAGTTGCCCCCTTCATCTTTGTGCAAAAGCTTCCAAGACCATCAGCACTGTGCTCCTGGCCGATCCAAGATGCTTCAGAACTTCTCCTACTGGATCTTTGGACCTGGTCTCAACATTGACCTAAAATGAGAAGGTGAACTTCGTGAAAGCATTGCCTGATTTTATATGCATTTTTCTGCTTTTTTGCCATTCTTTTCGTAATTGCACACAGAAGTGATATAGTTTCCGAACTTTGAAAAGTCATAGAACTGTGTTCTTGGTCTTAAAAATTACGTAAAAATGTATATTATTTTTATAAATTGGAAATTGATTTTTCTTGAGCGTGTGCCTCATTTATTGCCTCTGTGAGTACAACAAATGCGTAGCACTACCCTCTGATAAGCCTAACTGCTTGCCCACACTTACACAAAAAGAGCATTAGAATTATCTGCCTTTACCTCTGTATATCATTTGGGGATTCACTGTACTTTCTGCACAGTGTACTTAATTTTAGTACACTATATAGAGAGCCAGCTTCCTACATGGACGTTATATTTAGACTCACATTTCACTCATACAAAACCAGTGAAATTCAGCAGTTATAATTACCTAAGCTAACTATAACTTATGCCCCCACAATGCACTGCTTATAACCTCACATATTACATCACTCATGACATGGTCAGTGACATCACTGATGACATCAATTATGATGTCTCAAATGACATTACTGATTACATCATCCAGTGGGTGTGAGTGTTTTCTGAACGTTTCTGAGTGTTAAAGATATATACAAAGAAACTACAAAACCTAAATAAGTATAGTTTGTGTACTTCTAAAGAGTAATACTATTTGTAACACATAGTATGTGGGTGGCTGGGTGACTGTGTGTATCCGTGTGTGAATAGGTGTCTAAGTGGCTCTATGGGAGTGTGAGTGGTTGTATGAGTGAGTGAGTGAGTGAGTGACTGTGGGTGCAGCTGTGTGGGTGAGTGAGTGGGTGTGTCAGTGATGGATGGGTAAGTGGGTATGTGAGAGGCTGTATATGTGACTGATGGGGTGAGTGAGTGGATGTATGGGTGAGTGAGAAGGTGGATAAGTGGTGTATGGATAAGTGCATATGTGTGAGTTTCTATATGGGTGAGTGAGTAAATGTGAGAATGGCTGTATGGGTGAGTGTGTGCTTGTGTCACTGACTATATAGGTGAGTGAGTAAATATGTTAGTATCTGTATGAGTAAGTGAGTGGGTGTGTGAGTAACTGTATGGGTGAGTGAGTAGCTGTATGAATTACTGTATGAGTGAGTGAGTAACTGTGTGAGTAGCTGAATGGGTGACTGACTCAGTGTATGAGTGGTTGTATGGGTGAATGAGTGGGTGTGTTAGTGTCTGTATGGCTGGATGGCTGGATGTGTGAGTGGATGTTTTGGTGAATGAGTGTGTGCATGAGTGGCTGCATGGGTACGTTAGTGGTTATTTCAGTGGCTGTATGAGTGAGTGGATGTGTGAGTGGATCTATGAATCAGTGAGTGGGTGTGTGAGTACTTGTATGAGTCTGTGAATGGGTTTGTGAGTGGTTGTGTGAGAGTGGGAGTGGATGTGTGTGAGGTTGTATAGGGGTGTGAATGGGTGTGTAAGTGGTTCTGTGGATGATGTCATCAGTGATGTCATTTGAGTTGTTATCAGTGATGTCATCAGTGAGGTCACTGACCACTGGTTTTGTACGAGTGAAATGTGAGCCTAATTATAACGCCCCTGTAACCTTTGTTTTTTTTTCAGTGTATATATATATCAAAATAGTCAAGCTATTTATATCTGGAAATAAGTATTTTTAATATTTGCTTACCCATAGAAACTTACCTTCACAATATTTTTGTCCTCGATATTCTTGACATGATATTTGGTCCACTAGATATTTTTTCTCTGATATTTTGTGCAAACACTGTAGGTAGCACAGTCAACCACCGGCTCAAATTAAGATCTGATAACACCACTCTAACGAATGAGCTAGTACGGTTTTAATTGCATAGCAAAATATGTCTTGTTCTTTTAGGGGAAGCAATCAAAACATACTTTAGCTTCTATTTTCTTTTTTAACCAGATAGCTATGGGCCACATGTACAAAAGGTTTTAGCAGATGCAAAAGGAGAATCAGGCCATTTGCGACGGCTAAATATTATTTTAACATGTACTAACTCTATCTTATGAGTCAGTAATCTATTACCGACTCACAAAATAGGGTCTGCGAGTTGGTATCAGGAAGGGGCATGTCATGAGCGTCCCTTAATAATAGTAAGTCGCAGGGGTTGTATGAATGTTTTGCAACCGGAATGTGGTCATGTACATTGGCTGCTACACCGCCAATTGAGATCTCAGCACCTCCGCCAGCCTGGATCGACATTTGTCTGCAATCATGGTAATCTTCTCTCGCTTGATATAATTGTTTATCCAATGGGATCATACTATCTAAACTTTAAATGTTACTGTATTTGTGCTGCCTTGTTTGAGAGCAAGTTTGGTAGAAGGCTAAATGTCTAAATGCCTCACTTGTGATTAAAAGGTCTTGAACTTGACCCCAAGAGTGCTTCTCTTTTCTTTGGGAACTCTGGCATTTTATAGTGTAAGCCCACCTACACGTAGCAAGTGCACCCACCCTGAGTACAGCAACAGCCAAAGGTGGAACTGTTGAAGTATGTTTGTACATTGGCTCCTGCACCGCCAATTGAGATCGACAGTTGTGTGAGTTTTTGGAAGTAGAGCTACTTGACTGATTCCTGTGGTAGGTGCTTCGTGACTCTGTGGCGAGGGGCTCTTTCAACTGAAGTCATCTGTGAGAGCAATGCAGCATATTATTGTGTGTCTTTGGCATATTAAAGAAGCAGCATCAAATTAATTTTTGATTTTTTCGAGGAGTGAGGGCTATGATATGCAACCATATCAGTGTGGAACCAGTTATGAACATTCTGCTGTTGTGCACCTATGAATGGGCCAGAAGTTGGTATCTGTCACATAGATGGTAACAATAACACATTAGCACAAAGCGTTTGTTACCATTTGAATTCATTGAATAGGATCTAGTCTGATATGGCCACCATGGACATTTGTCTGCATTCATGGTAATAACCGACCTCTCTAGCTTGGTATAATTGTTTATTCAATATGATCATACCATCTAAAATGTAAATGTTACTGTATTTGTGGTGCCTTGTTTGAGCGCAAGTTTGGAAGAAGGCTACATGCCGAAACGTGTCACTTGCGATCCAAAGGTTGTGAACTTGACCTCGAGAGTGCTTCACTTTTCCTTTGGGAACTTTGGCATTTTATAATGTGGGTCCACCTCCACGTAGTGAATGCACCTGCCCTGAGTGCAGTAACAGCCAAAGGTGGAACTGTTGGAGTGTTTATACATAGATAAAATCACTCTAACAAATGAGCTAGTAAGGTTTTTATTGCATAGCGAAATATGTCTTGTTCTTATTAAGGGAAGCAATCAAACCATACTTTTCCTTCTATTTTCTTTTTTTAACCAGTTTCTACCTGAACATATATACTCTACTAGCATACTTATAAATAGTCTTTATGCAAATATATACGTTTTTATAAATGAACTGATCTAAACATGCTACGCAACGTGCAAGAATTCAGTTTGTTTACTTTAATTTGCAAATAAATACATGTGGGACACTCTATAAAGAAATATTTTGTATTCTCTGTACAAAGATAGAGCATTGGAGGTATTCTGGAGGTCACTAGAAAGGAAGATTCAGAGAACTGAGGGCCTCATGTAAAAAGGTTGCAGCAGTTGCAAACGTAGAAACGAGCCGTTTGTGACTGCTAAATAGCCTTTTAACATGTACTATCCCTATGTTGCGAGTCCGTAGCCTATAACTGACTCGCAAAATAGGGTCTGCGAGTCGGTATTAGGAAGGGGCGTGTCAAGGGTGCCCCTTTCTAATAGCGAGTGGCAGGGGGATGTACGAATGTTTTATACCCTGTATGCAGTCGCAAAACTTCTGCAGTTTACTGCCTTCAAATAGGTAGTAAGCCAGACGCAAACGGGAAGGTGTCCCCATGGGACCCCTTCCCTTTTGTTAAGGGTTGCAAAAACGTTTTGTAAGAGCAGGCAGTGATCCTGGGAACCACTGCCTATTCTTAAAAAATGAAACTGAAACATTTAATTTTTCTTTTTGAAATGCATCCTGTTTTCCTTTGAGGCAAACGGGCTGCATTTCAAAAAAAAGAAAACGTTGCTTTATTTAAAAGCAAACACATACATGGTGGTCTGCTGTCCCCATGACAGGAAACTTCGATTCGGGAGATCTCACCAGTTTTTTCACAGCCGGTAGAGATTTTGGGGCAGATTTACAAGCCCCCTGCGCCACCAGTACGTCACTTTTTGTGACGTACTGGTGGCGCAGGGGGCTGCTCCATATTTACAAGGAGAGGAAAAGCCACCCTGCGTGACTTTTCCTCTCCTTGTAAATACGGCCCCTTCACACGCAGCACTTTGCAGTGAAGGGGCGTTCCATGGGTGTTGCTGTGGGTGTTCCCACGCAACACCCATGGAACAAGACACATCTCCAGAATTACGAGAAATCGTAACTCTGGAGATGCGTTTGAAAGCTACGCCACCCTAGAGGCGGCGTAGGGAGGCGCACCGAGGAGAAATGTTTTCATTTCTCCTCGTTTTTTCCTCTTTCAATGCGTGCTGCATTCTGCAGCACGCATTGAAAGAGGAAAATGGTTGTAGTGATTGTTTTTGTGCAGGAAGGTTCCCCTAATGTGTTTAAGCATCAGAGGCAGGCAATTAATGAAGAAG
Source organism: Calotriton arnoldi (assembly GCA_963921515.1). Classification (NCBI taxonomy): domain Eukaryota; kingdom Metazoa; phylum Chordata; class Amphibia; order Caudata; family Salamandridae; genus Calotriton; species Calotriton arnoldi. The sequence goes on along the minus strand of CAWUFW010016986.1, from coordinate 56,648 downwards.
TACTGCCCACTGAAGGGTATTAGGAGCCGAAGCTTTTCAAGAGCGATTGCTTGATTGACAGCTAAGAACTAAGGCGATGGAACTGATCAAAGACACTGCACTTAGTGGCAGAAAGGGGTTTCGTCTATATTGTGCCAGGAGGCAGAACATCTATTAACAGAACCTCATAAACCCCTCAAGCTTTGTAAAGTCCATGATTATTTTGGCAATTAGCACAGCCTCAAAGGTCTCAATTTTAATCAAAAGATGTTTTACTTTGCCTCGCAAGTACATGAACTAGAGCGCAGCAAAAACATTTTTGGAGTGATTTGAGTGGATTTAACAGCAGCAGAACTCTTTTCTTTTTTTTTCGTCAAAGTGCAAGCTCATCGGATAAATTAACCATTCGTCTAATTTTAAATGTCAGTATTCATATCTGCTACTTGCAAGCACGGACTCCAGCTGCGTTGAGTCAATTACTTTGGGTGAGCTGGACCGACTGTTGAGGTGAACTGGTTCTGTCAGTGATCAGAGAACCATGCAGAGGGCGTTCAGGCCAAAGAGGGAACTGATGCTGATGAGAATAGAGACGCCTCCTGGCATCACATGGTGGTAGAACAGCAGCCAGACGGATGATGACGTGTCAGCACAAGCAGCTGGGGTACTGGCACTCTATATGAAAAAGGAACTTTCAGCTACGAATTGATCATTCCTGTAAGGCATCAAAAACCCATTTTTGAACTCCATTGATCACCTCAGCATTGACACTGCAGAGATGATTTGTATTCTCAAAATGTCACCAAAGGGCACTGGAGACGTTCCTTGAACATGTTCACGTAACGGACGTGCAGCTCCTTTTAGTCGGGCCCAACTCCTAGAATAGGTCTTACGTGAGCGCAGGCCTAATTTATTTGCCAATACTTCATTTTATATGATGGGAGCACTTCCTTTGCACGCGCAGTGGCCATCTTGGAATGCTGTCTCTTAGGCTTCATGATGCACTTTTTTCCACGATGATTGCCATGAGTGCACACACACTATACCCATTTTGAAAAGGTTATAAAACAAATCAAATACGGCTGCCCGCTGCTGCTTGAGAGATAGGCAGCAGACAGAGCACTTTGAGGCAGACGTGATTGGTCAGGGAGCTATGTTCTAAATGAAAAGGGTAGGGGAAGAAAATGAGAGGGCGAAGGGAGAACAAGAAGAAAGGGGGCGGAGAAAATAGTCTCTCCTAAAATGCAATGCGAGGTTCTGACCTCACCAATGGACAAATACAACTGAACTAATCAAAGCACGTTGAGACCAAAATGCTCCTTTGGCAAAGCAAAGATAAGAAAAGGGAGGATAGCCATCGAATCAGGAGCAGGGAAGAGATAGGCACCCATTCGTGAACCAGGGGTATCTAAAGACAACTTAAAACGTATATTGTACACAATAGGTCTATTGCCAAAAGCAGCAAAAACTGTCTGTTGGCAACAGAATAAATGCTTCCTCGTAACCATAATCGTTTCAGCGCATCATTGATTAGTGCGATTGTGTGCATTTCTACTGCTTTTGGGTGGGCGGGGCTACTTTAGAAAAAAGAATTGTGATTTTATCTGACCTGACCCAAGCAGGACCCAAAAACACGTGTAAAGATTTTGCCGTCTGTACTTCTTAATGATATATAACGCACGATGCAGCTTCATTAAGCAGCACCTCACATGTTCTTTCTCATGATTTTGTGTTTTCCTACCAAGAGACTGGGTACTGGACATTTGTTTTTCGAGAACTGTGGCAAGGCTATATGCAAGAAGTCTTCCAATATGCACAAGGCAATGATTGTAACTTTAATGAGGCACACCTGATAACATGCGCATGGAGCCTATACTAGTCATAGTTACTACCGTGTACGTTTTCTTATTTTAAGTTTGTTATGCTTTTAGCATTTTTTATATGTATTTATCAACTATTCACTGATTTTAATTCACGGAGGTCATATCCATTACTTGCAATCAAACCCCAAACAGAACCAGGTATCCAAGTAATTGGCGCTATACACAAATGCACAATATAAAAGGACATAACTTATAATTTGGTTATTTTTAAAGTATGAAGGAACAAACTATTTGCCCAAGATATTACTTAGTGGTATCCTTTCATGGGCCTGATGTTTTTTGAGGTTTCTAATGAGTTTTTAACTATCTTTCAACATGCCCAACAATATTTTTAAGTATGATTGCCAATGGCTAATGTTAATATTTTATTTTTCAAAACCACAGAAGGTGGCCAGGAAGTATTTAGAGACCCACGAGAATCAGTTCACTACATTGCAAATTTAAACCTACACAAAGAGTACTCTCGGTCTTGTACAACCAAGTCGTCAAATACTTTTGACTTAACACAATAGTCTATCTGTCAGACTCAAACATCCATTTTTATTAGGATGAGATCCCTCACTGACCCTTGGGTGGCATGTTACAACATAGAGTGCATCTTCACACCATAAACCAATTATTATGGTGTGGGCTACAAATCCCCGATGGGAGGAGCTCTTCAGAATGGTCATCCTATGTGTGCGATGGGGTGGATGAAGGACACAGTGTGAAGCAAAAAAAATAAGAGAACTTTGAATAAGCTAAAACTACCTCCTGGTGGAACTTAACCTATCTTTATTAATGTACCCAATGCATAGGATGAAAAATAGAGGGGAATATTGTTCAACCTAATTTGAATCATGGGTCAGCATGTTTCAGCCTTGACTGTCCTTATCATGGGTGACCTAGGCTTTCATCAGGACCACAAATCACGCATACTGCATGTTTAAATCAGGAGAGCAAAGTAAATAAAAAGGTAGTATGTTACAACCAGAGGTCCTGTAATTGAGAAAGGAACCACCGTTGTCAGCACCGGGAATAAAGTATGAAAGAAAGTCTGGAAACAGTGCATGGTAACATGAAAAACATTCATTGTGTAGCCCATAGTTTGTGAATCACCATGCCCAGGTGTAATGATACTGTGTAGCTGTGCATTAAATGAAAAATGTGGTGTATCCATTGAAGGTATGTCTGTACATGCACTTACCCAGACAAGTAGGATACAAGCCCTCAACTCCAGGCCTTCTGGCAGGCATGGAATGGGCTGCAACTAAACATACACATTGCAAATAAAAAGGATAATCACAATTTCATTGTTGTAGCGACATCCACATATACAGGACAAGGATATACACTGAAGATAAACTAAAACTAAGGGCCAGATTCCGAGTCTGGCGATCCTCGGACCACCAGACTCGTGGTGGCGCAGCGGTGGTGGATCCAGCCACTGCTGCACCCGTGGTCCGAGTGCCCAATTGCGACTCGGGCACTCTGACTGCACTAGGGCCACCGGCTCTGCCAGTGAACCGCCATTCCCTGACATAGGAGCGGTGGTCAGATGGCAGAATATGCTTGTACCAGGCATATTATGAGTTTCCTCTCAGCCAGGCTTTTCATGGCGGTTCCACCACCATGAAAAGCCTGGTGGAGAGGATATAAAGGGGGCCCTACAGGGCCCAACAGAAATATATATGTGGATGCACACAGGGGAGCATAACATGTGCCCCCCTGTGTGCATGCACATAAGTTCCTACATGTCATGGACTTACGAGTCCATGACGTGCAGGAACCTTGCGAGGCGTTCCCATCACAGTGCCTTTTTAAAAGGCACCGCCACCTTTTTAAGGGCACTGCAGGGGGAACCACCACACCGCCTGCCTGCCAGACTACGAATAAGACGCAATCTATCGGGCGGGCAGCGCAAGCTCTGGTGGAGCGGTGGTGCGGCGGTTTGCACCGCTGCGCCACCACTCTGCCAAAATCTCATAATTTGGCCCATAGTGTCTTAAAATACCAAGAGCTGATTGCAAATGATCTCATATTGTAAAGATGTAAGTACAGTAAAATAAAATGGCACTGGACCAGTATATCAATGCAACACTCTTGTTTGCAGCATAGTAAGTCTCCACAAGGCACATCCAGCAAACCTCAAGACTTCTTTAGGCACTCAACCAACAGGCTAATAAAGCATTTTTGGCTACTCAGCCATCTTGCGCTTGTGATGCCTGTTCTAGAAAGTAAGGAGGGACGCTCCCGCCCGGAGAATTATCAGTCAATATTTCCCCCTTACCTTCACTAACTTGCTATCGGCCATACATCCTGCCAGGTTGAGGATGCCCAGACAGGCTCTCCACCTTGTTTATCTAGGTGTGTTTCCTTGCACTTGGAGATGACATAATCTGAATGGGACACTGGAATACTGGAAACTGTAGTTCCTAGAATTCATATGTGTTCCTTTGAGGGAGTGAGGGGGGAGCAAAAAGGGAACAAACCATATCTTGCGGCCTAGCCCTTTGTAAAGTACTAATCCCTAAATGAATAGAGACCATATAAGCAAGGGTGGGGGGACATCTATCTTTGTCAGGCGTCAGGGAAGAAAATCATATTTGGGCAGTCATATCAGTATTCTCAACATCAAGATGATAAAAATAGGCTGGTCCAAGGAATGTTATCATTCAGTATCTTTAGATTCCATAATCTGAATAGGACACTGGTATACTGGGAAGTGTAGTTCCAAGAATTCATGTGTGTTCACTCGAGGGTTTGAGGGTGGTAAACAGGGAACAATCCATATCTCGCAGCCTAGCCCTTTGTAAAGTACTAATCCCTAAATGAATAGAGACCATATAAGCAAGGGTGGGGGGACATCTTTGTCAGGCGGCAGGGAAGAAAATCATATTTGTGCAGTCATATCAATTTTCTCAATGCCATGATGATAAAGATAGGCTGGTCCAAGGAATTTTATCATTCAGTATCTTTAGATGTGTGCCCACTCTTAAGATTCAGTTTTTCTTATTTATTAAGAGCAACTTAAAAGATCAGTGATCGATGATAATAGTCATGGTCTGCGAATTGCAGTGACTTGTATCATGTCGACAACATGCCCTTTTTCTATATATAAAGGTTTATCAATTTCTTGGATGTTCGTTGACAACATATAGAGGTCGATTCCGATTCGGGCCGGAAAAAGCACCGACCGACTCGGAGCCGGAAAAATTACCGACCGACACGTACTAGTGGCGCCCGACACGCCAAGTACGATGCAAGCCGCGATAAATCCGACCGACACGTCAGGAAACCAAGCCGACCGACCGAGCCGCTCGGAAAATAGCAATCCGGCCGGAAAAACACGCGAATCCAACCGACCGACACGCACCCGGAACAAATCCGACCGAATCGTACCCGCCAACTCCAACCCGCAAAGTACGATGCAAGGCGCGAAAAACACGACCGAGTCGGACGGAGGACAAGCCGTACGACCGACACGCATACAAAACCGAGCCGAAGCAACACAATACACCGCGACCGACGCGTACGCAGCATACAAAACTGCACAAACACAGCGTGAACGAAACGGAAAACACCGTACGAGACCAATGCAGGGTCCGACTCGGTCACAAGAACGTTTCCAACATACACAAACAGCACAAAGGAAAAATCAACCAAAAAAGGCCAAACAAGCAATTACCAAGCCAATAAATACTGGGGGGGTGGGGACAGAGAACAAAGACACACCCACAACTCCACCTATATAAAGGACACAAATCACTACCATGAGCCTTTGCAAATGCCATTCCACTGCCAGCACCCAAGAGAAAGCAACCACACACCCACAGCTCATCCCTCACACAAGCCACACACCAGCAGCACACCAACAAATACCTACCTCACATACACCCAGCACAACACACACCCACACACCCTCACCTGCACACCAACACACACATCACCCACCATCACCACCCATCACCATGCCCCCCAAGAAGAATCACAAGTTCCTAGATTGTGAATTGGAAGTCCTGGTAGACGAGATCCTCAGGGTAGAGCCACAGCTGTTTGGCACATTGGTCCAACAGACCCCCATGTCGCAGAAAACCAAGATGTGGGAGAGGATCATCAACAGGGTGAACGCCCAATCACCATGTCGGCGCACAAAGACCGACATCCAGAACAGGTGGTATGACGTGCGCAGGAGGGTACGGAAACTGCTGAAGCAAGACTACATCAACAGCCAACACACCGGCAGTGGCCCTCCTGCCAAGCCAATATACCTCAGGCCCTGGGAGGAGAAGGTGCGGGCCATCCTACCGCCAGTGAGCATATATGGACTAGAGGACATCCCAGAGCCTGGTGAGTACACAACAAATGTACACAATATACTGCCACAAAACACACACATCACTGTCAAGGGGAGAGTCAAACCATGCACTCATAGCAATTACACAGCAACTAGAACAGAATCATCCCAAAATGTGTATGTCAGTCAGATAAACACAACACATGCCATCAAAAAAGTTACATCCAACTGTGCCAACACATGTACAAACACAACCACAACTACAGCTAGGCAGTGGCCCAAATAGAACTAACACACACATCCACACATGTAGCCACCACAACAACACCAACACACAGTGAAGACCACTCAAAGGAAGGAATTCTGTGTATGCTGGCCAAGTCAGTGTAGCCAATAGCATCATGGGAGTCGCAGTCACACATATTGCCCCCCACAACTGTCCCATCAACACCACCATGAACCATGCGCACATCACAGGGAGTGGAGAAGGACGCACAAGATGGCTGACACTGGCTACTGCTGTGAGGAGCACAAGGCCCTGCTGGCAACTGTGCACCAACAAACAGCAGGACACCACTGACTGACATCCTGAGAGACAACTTCCACTCCCTGCAATGCAAGCACAGTCCATGGTGGGATATCTGGCTGGCTGGGTGGGAAGGGGGACTTGCAGCACTGACCATAGTCACCAGCACCTCCCCTCACCCCCCCCCAACATAAACTCCACAGTACCCACCTGGTAGAATGCAATGCCCTCCATCCTAACACAAGATCCCACAAAGCACCACCACCCTGGGTTATGTTGTGTGAAGCACAGGGACACTCTTGGGACTCTTAGCCAAACAACTGCCAGGACAACACTCCCAGCCATCCTGTCAGCACAGCCAGCCCACCCCACAGGGAAGCAGAGTCAAAGGAAGGAAGCATGGGCATGCTGGGAAGGGGGTGGAGGCAATAGCATGATGGGAGTCGTAGTCACAGACATTGCTCAGCCTCACAACTGGCCCATCAACACCACCCTGAACCATGCTCACATCACAGGGAGTGGAAAAGGACTCACAAGATGGCTGACACTGGCTACTGCTGTGGGGAGCACAAGGCCCTGCTGCCAACTGTGCACCAACAAACAGCAGGACACCACTGACTGACATCCTGAGAGACAACTTACACTCCCTGCAATGCAAGCACGTTCCATGGTGGGATATCTGGCTGGCTGGGTGGGAAGGGGGACTTGCAGCACTGACCATAGTCACCAGCACCTCCCCTCACCCCCCCCAACACAAACTCCACAGTACCCACCTGGTAGAATGCAATGCCCTCCATCCTAACACAAGATCCCACAAAGCACCACCACCCTGGGTTATGTTGTGTGAAGCACAGGGACACTCTTGGGACTCTTAGCCAAACAACTGCCAGGACAACACTCCCAGCCATCCTGTCAGCACAGCCAGCCCACCCCACAGGGAAGCAGAGTCAAAAGGAAGGAAGCATGGGCATGCTGGGAAGGGGGTGGAGGCAATAGCATGATGGGAGTCGTAGTCACAGACATTGCTCAGCCTCACAACTGGCCCATCAACACCACCCTGAACCATGCTCACATCACAGGGAGTGGAGAAGGACTCACAAGATGGCTGACACTGGCTACTGCTGTGGGGAGCACAAGGCCCTGCTGCCAACTGTGCACCAACAAACAGCAGGACACCACTGACTGACATCCTGAGAGACAACTTACACTCCCTGCAATGCAAGCACGTTCCATGGTGGGATATCTGGCTGGCTGGGTGGGAAGGGGGACTTGCAGCACTGACCATAGTCACCAGCACCTCCCCTCACCCCCCCAACACAAACTCCACAGTACCCACCTGGTAGAATGCAATGCCCTCCATCCTAACACAAGATCCCACAAAGCACCACCACCCTGGGTTATGTTGTGTGAAGCACAGGGACACTCTTGGGACTCTTAGCCAAACAACTGCCAGGACAACACTCCCAGCCATCCTGTCAGCACAGCCAGCCCACCCCACAGGGAAGCAGAGTCAAAAGGAAGGAAGCATGGGCATGCTGGGAAGGGGGTGGAGGCAATAGCATGATGGGAGTCGTAGTCACAGACATTGCTCAGCCTCACAACTGGCCCATCAACACCACCCTGAACCATGCTCACATCACAGGGAGTGGAAAAGGACTCACAAGATGGCTGACACTGGCTACTGCTGTGGGGAGCACAAGGCCCTGCTGCCAACTGTGCACCAACAAACAGCAGGACACCACTGACTGACATCCTGAGAGACAACTTACACTCCCTGCAATGCAAGCACGTTCCATGGTGGGATAACTGACTGGGTGGGTGGGTGGGTGGGAAGGAGGTCTGGCTGTCAACCAAACACAATCAATGCAGACCATGTTCACACCCCAGAGAATACATAGAAATGCCCAAATAATGCAGGACAATGTGCCACACCAATATCAACCCCTGACTGTGACGACTTAGGACAATACAATGTACAGGCCCGCACCCCGAGGCACAGTCACAACTGTCAGGTGTGTCAACCACTGATGCCTGCAGAAACATGACATACATTGTTTGTGTCTCCCAAAAACAGGTGATGATAGGGACACAGCAGCAGACGCTGAGGAGTCCCAGTCCCAGGCTCAAGAGGATGCCGAGCTCACTGGCGTCGTACAGCCTCTGTCCTCCTCGGACGATGAAGAACAACCTGGCACATCCGGTGCAAGTCAACATGCTGCACCAGCAGGACCACCAGCTGCAGCACCAGCAGGTCCACCAGCTGCACCCCCTGCACCCACCCCTCCAACGACTGTCACCACGAATACCATCCCTGCCGACATGGACAGAATAAGGAACAACACCAGCGCAGTGCCCCTGGACCAACCTGGGGCCATGGACACCACCACCACCACCAACCCCCAAGGTGGACCAGGGTTATCTGTGCGTGCAACTGCACACACTGCACATGTCAGCAGGGGTGGTGGGAGGGGTGGGAGACAGAGGTCGCTGCTTGCAGACGTTGCTGGTGTGCATGAAGACCCACAACTGGTACGCATAGCTGATGCGTACCAGTCCAGCACCGGAGAGCTCAGCCAGGTAGTGGGGCGCCTCAGAGACATCAAACAGCAGCAGGCTGCCCATCATGCCCGCTTGGACTCCCACATGTCCCACGTGGAGTCACACATGTCACGTGTGGACTCCCACATGTCACGTGTGGACTCCCACATGACCCGCGTGGAGTCCAAGTGGGATGTACTACATGAGATGACGGCGGTGCACAGGGACATTTTACAATGCCTCCGCCAGATGAACAGCAACCAGTCCACACCTCCCTGTGTGCCAACAACATCTGGTACCGAACAAACTGCAACTGCCACAGGGAGGGAGGAGGACTCTGGCGGAGAGTCCCCTGCACCGCAGCAGCCTGCACTTGAGGGCCCCCCCAAGAAGAGGGGTTGTCCGAGGAGGGGAAAGTGAGAGGCTGATGGCCAAGCGCAACTCCCAGGAAGCCTGAACCTGTTCTGGATTTTCGCCTTTGTGCACAGACTGTTCACCCTGTTGATGGCAACACTACTCCCACACATTGCATGGGGAGTACAAGTTGGAACAATGTGTCAGACAACTGTGGCCCCGATACTGGGGATCCTGTCTACCTGGACTTTCTATTCATCTAGGAACTTGGGATTGCAAGATTCATGTACAGCACAATCCATCCTATGCACTATTATCACAGATGTATCACAATAAACACAATAATACACCATACTTGCCTCTGTCGTGATTCCAACGTGGGTGCTGTTATGGGGATGATGAACAACAAAATTACACTGTGTATGCGAACTGCAACAGCAAGGACAACACAGGCATGTGAGTACAGGCAACGTGACACATATGAGGGAGGCACACCACCAGGGCTACACAACACATACACACCTAGGCCATCTGACTCATTGCCTACACTGATGTTGCCAGGGAAGACGGTGCAATGCACAGACACCACACCCATTCCCAGTTGTAGTCAAGTAGCCCACAGGTGCAGTAAGCAAATGGCAGTCAAATGTGTGACCACAGACAACGCACATCACTAAGTGAAGCACAGGTTTATTACACAGTAGCAACATGCCGTAACCACTACAGATGCAAGGTAACCCCACCTGGTAGCGGGCACACAGTCAACAACTGTAGACAGAAGGAAGTCCATGGGTGTGGCGCACATCACCTGTAGGGACACAACAGCTACCAGCCTGGATGTGCAATCACGTCGTCGGTGGACACAGTTGACCAAACGAATCTGAAAGTACCCTGTGAAGGACAGAAATGACACACAGTCAAAAGCAATGGAGTACAGGACAGAACAGCAAAACTCATGCACAATACATGTTACAAGATACCCACCCAGAACCAAGTTAGCATGTGAACACTGTTGGGGAGTACAGCCCACCTGTAAGCACACATCGCAACACACATCCAGTCAAGTAGCCCATGGACACACTCCAACAGCACCAGAGCACCACCCACACATCATGCCAACTCACATCATTGACATGACACCTCAGGATACTCACATTCAGCTAAAGAAGTTGGTGATGAGCTGTGTGCGGACATCACCATCACCATCATCATCATCATCGTCACTGGCATCGTGGTCCAGGCCAGGATCCTCCACAGGTGGCGGATGTTGGTCATCGTCATCCTGGATGAGAGGCAACTCCTTCCGCACTGCCAGGTTGTGGAGCATGCAGCAGACGATGATAATCTTGCACACTTTCGCAGGGGCATATGGGAGGGACCCTCCGGTCTTGTCCAGGCAGCGGAAGCGGCTCTTCAGGAGACCAAAGGTCCGCTCAATCACTCTCCTGGTCCGACCATGTGCCTCATTGTAGCGCATCTGGGCAGGTGTCACAGGGTTCCTGAGGGGTGTCAGCAACCACGGCATGTTGGGGTATCCTGAGTCACCTACGGACAGACAAGTGCACATCAGCTGACTTGGAAAAGTGGGCGGAATACTACAGATCAGATCACACACAATGGCACAAAGTCAGTACACACCGACAAGCCAGGCACGCTGGTTCTGCATCTGTGCCATCAACCTGGGGATGCGACTACTCCTCATCACAAAGGCATCGTGTGCTGAACCAGGGAAACGGGCACACACGTGTGTGATGGTCATGTCTGCAAGACACACCACCAGTGCATTGACCGAGTGGTAGTGCTTGCGGTTCCTGTAGGCCTGCTCCTGGGCCTGTGGTGGTACCAAAGCCACATGTGTCCCATCAATGGAGCCAATGACATGCGGCATCCTCCCCAGGGCATAAAAGTCACTCTTCACGTCAGTGAGTCGTCGCAGTCTAGGGAAATAGATGTACCGGTTCAGGAAGAGCAACATTGCCGCCAAGAAATCGCGGAGCACACGGCTGAACATGGTCTGTGACATCCCACCAGCAGACGCCACAGTATGTTGGAAGGTACCGGTGGCAAAGAAGTGTAGGGCTGCCATCACCTTCACCTTGGGGGTCAGCGCTGTAGGATACGGCCGGCCAGGCTGCAAATGTGGGGACAACTGCACTGCAAAATCCTCAATCAGCTGCCTGGTGAAGCGGTACCGTCGGATGCTGTCCCGTTCCACCATCGTTGCCAGGTCTGGGAATGGCCGATGGACAGCAGGAGCCCTGCAGTGCAGAGGAGAAGTAAGCAAGATCGTCAGTCACCCCACATATGCGGCATTGAACACACTCAAGATCCCAACATACATCATCATGAGGCACAACTACATGAAGTGTGCAGTACCGGAACGACATGTATGGTACATACATGGCCAACATCTGTCAACACGGTCCTACAGGTGGCATCAATTTGTCCCAGGTTGGCCCATTGGATATCATGATGCTGTGTCACAGTCACCCCCCAGTGACATGTGAGGACAGATGTGCCCCAGGCACCACAGCTCAACGACAGGCACATTCCCAGGGACCCTGTAATGCCACATGGACACTGGCATCACCTGGAGTATCATGTGTACACCACAACAAAACAAACATGACCCCCACAGGTAGTGGCCACACTTGCCATGGCAGGAGAGCCATGGACGTCTGTGACACACACGCACAACATCAGAGTCCATGCACACACAACGTGGATGTGGAGACTGTCTCCCATTGTGCACATGAAATCAGAGACATTGTAAACACTACATGCACAAAGACTGTGGAGGGCCATCACTATTGTGCCACTGGGACACCCTGGCTCAAACATACCATCCCACATGGGACTCACGGGGTATGTGACATGACATACACAAACACCACTGTGAAATGTGACCATGGCACATGCACAGATATGAACAGTTGCACATCACAGTGGTCACGTACACGTAACACCCAGGATCCTGTCCCCATTAACACGTGCACAGCCTGGGGGTGGCTGCCCACAGGTGACACCCACAGGACAACATGTACACCAACATACACACAATAGGAAATGCAGCCTTACATGCCTTATGATAAGGTTTGGACAGGCTGTCGTGATGTAGGTGTGCCCCTCACTCCCTGGGAGCTATCTGTGGCTGGCATATGTCCATCTGAGATAGGCATGCTGACATATGCCAGTCACATGTACAGTGATGCGTTGAACAGCAATGGACCGATCGGTGTCTCCGGCCGGCCCATTGCTTTCAATGTGTGCGGGTACGCGTTGTACCCCTGTGCGCGTTGTACTGCAATGGACCGATCGGTGCCTCCGGCCGGCCCATTGCATTCAATGTGTGCGGGTACGCGTTGTACCCCTGTGCGCGTTGTACTGCAATGGACCGATCGGTGCCTCCGGCCGGCCCATTGCTTTCAATGTGTGCGGGTACGCGTTGTACCCCTGTGCGCGTTGTACTGCAATGGACCGATCGGTGCCTCCGGCCGGCCCATTGCATTCAATGTGTGCGGGTACGCGTTGTACCCCTGTGCGCGTTGAACAGCAATGGACCGATCGGTGCCTCCGGCCGGCCCATTGCATTCAATGTGTGCGGGTGCGCGTTGTACCCCTGTGCGCGTTGAACAGCAATGGACCGATCGGTGCCTCCGGCCGGCCCATTGCATTCAATGTGTGCGGGTACAGCGTTGTACCCCTGTGCGCGTTGAACAGCAATGGACCGATCGGTGCCTCCGGCCGGCCCATTGCATTCAATGTGTGCGGGTACGCGTTGTACCCCTGTGCGCGTTGAACAGCAATGGACCGATCGGTGCCTCCGGCCGGCCCATTGCATTCAATGTGTGCGGGTACGCGTTGTACCCCTGTGCGCGTTGAACAGCAATGGACCGATCGGTGCCTCCGGCCGGCCCATTGCTTTCAATGTGTGCGGGTACGCGTTGTACCCCTGTGCGCGTTGTACTGCAATGGACCGATCGGTGCGCACCCATTGACAATGGGCTTGCCTGGCAACGGACGCGTTTTCGAATATTCGAGCGAGTCGGTTGCTGGAAAATCAGTTGGTCACCCACAACAATGTTGCAAAATCATGTATGTCATGAAGTTGAAATTTTGAAGGATGCTGTGGGCGTGTTTTGGTGCTGCTATTCCATGGATTGGCCAGATTCAGAAGATGCAAACGACTTGGACCTATCACTTTGGACACAAGGGACAGTATCTGCCTCTCCAGCACATATATATTGCTGCATGTTCCCCTGAGAGCCCACTTGCCTGCACTACATGCTCCAGGACGACATCTGCCACTGCACTGCTGCTGTCTCTGCCCCTCTGGACCCTGCAATGGCACGTACTGTGGAGAGAGCCCCAGCCTTCAGCCTTGAAGAGAACCAGGCCCTGCTGGACAGCCTACTTCCACAGTACAGCAAGCTGTATGGGACACCAGGGGAGCAGGTGAGTGTTCTGTGCACTGCCTTTCTGAATGTGCATTTTGTCTGACTAGCAAGGCTGAGAGTCAGCACACCACTGGCTAGCAGGCTCACTGAGTAGTTGTCACCCCCATAGTGTGTAGTGACTTGCACTGGACAGGTATGGTGCAGTGACAGTGCTTCTGAACAGGGTTTTACTCCCCATGCAATGATACCATGTAGTGACTTCTGGAAAACTGTCCATGGGCAGCCGTGCACTGCCTGGGTACACCATGTGCCCCTGTGATTGCGACATGTATATGCAACTGTGTCATGCACGGATATGTTGCATGTGTAGTAATGGCCTTATCACTTTGTCATCCTGACAGGCTTCTGCCCATCGGAAGCATGAGATCTGGAAGGACATCGTCCGGGCTGTCCGGTCCGTGGGGGTCTACAAGCGCCGGATCCGCAACTGCCAAAAGAGGTGGCAGGACCTTCGGGGCTGGACCCGGAGGATTGCACGGGTCCAGCTGAAGCTGTCGCCTCCTCGCAGGAGGGGCGGAACACGGACCCTGACCCCCACATGCTCAGGATCCTGGCGGTGGTCTTTCCAGACCTGGATGGGCAGCTGAAGGCCAGAGAGCAGCAAGGAGGGGGTGAGTCAAAGACTGCACTGTGTACTCTGTCTAACATGCTATGTGCCCTCCTCGGGCCAGGTTGAACTGCCACAGTACAGCAGTCATGTTGTCCAGGAGCCATGTCCCTCTATTGTGCACTGCCCACTCCTCATCTGATACCCAGGTGTGGCCCTTACATGCAGGGAATTCTGTCACTTAGGACTGTGTCCTTGCAGTTTGCTTGACTCAAGGTGGGAGACAGCATCTGTTTCCCTGACTCTGTGGTGGGCATCATGGGTGGGTCCATTGCTTACACAATGCCTGTATTCTGACATGTATTCAGCGTGTTACTTTGATCTGTGGTCCAATTGCTGAGCTGATCCACCACATGTGGCTGGGGTACCTGGCACACACCCATGCTGCGGGTGGGAACAATGTTTGGGCCCCAGGAGTATGTATATGACGTGTGTCACACATACTTAGCCAGCTGCCTACAGTCCAGGGCTCATCCCTCATTCATGTGGGGCTGGACAGTCATGCCTACTCCAGGCCATACAATACACTCTGTACTCCCACTCCCGTGTATCAGAGGACACATTGTGCACAGTGATTTGACCCCTCAGGTGTCTGCCTCTGTGTCAGTGTGCTGTGGATTAGTCGCCAGGACTGCTGTGGAGTTTCTTGGTAGGGGCTCAGCATGCCACTGGAGATGTGACCATAGGAGACGATACTTGTGTGACACATAGGTGTCTGATCAGCTGCCCATGCAGACTGGGGCATGTAAATGTGAAGTTCAGGCAGCTGTTCCCCATGCACAGCAGAGTGTGAGGGGCTCTGGTTCAGAGGGTAGTGTCACAGGTCTCCCATATGTCCAATAGGTATGACCTGGACAGATGAGGGTTAAGAGGATGTGTTGTGGGGGGGATGTACATGTGCACTTGTGCAGCTCCAGGACTTGCATTCCCCATGACCTACTATTGTGACACAGTGCAGAGTGTTGTTGTCTGGCTGCAAAGTCATACATCACTGAGACAGTGATGTATGACTTTGCAGTCATGCCTCCGCCATGGCATGTGTCTACTGATTGGTGATCCTGCAGGGGAGTGACATGTGCTACATGCACACCATAGTGGCGCTGGCTATCAGGACATGGGTGCATCATGGTGTCTGTCGCTGGTATGCATCACATGCATTTCCTATTTGACTCTGGGCATCCCTTACATCCGTAAACCTGTACTGACTCAGTGGCAAGAGCTGTGATGTGTCCACACCGTGTCCTCTGCACTGTCCAACTACTGTGTACTTGGTGCATGTGTCAACACTGGGGTGTTGCAATCCAACAGACACCAGACAGATGGGTGCAAGGCCATGTGGGATGTGAGTGCCATGCTTGGCATCAGACTGACAATTGACTTCTCCTGTTCAATTAGGGCACTTTTAGCAATGTACAACTAATGATGCCAGGGCTTGCTCTGTAATGTGCTGTGCTCACAGTGGTGTGTGCGTTTGGTGCAGGTGACTGATGTCTGTCTGTTTCCCCATTGTTTGCAGATACATCCACGGCCACGGAAGGGGACAGCTCCACGGACCAGGAGGAGCCGGAGAGCCAGACTGGGTCAGCAGCCGAGGAGTGGTCGGAGGGACCCAGTGGCACGGAGGGCGAGGGAGCCACACCGAGGAGTCCTCAGCAGCATCCACCTCAGCTGAGGACCAGAGCAACTCGGAGGATGACTCCCTTGTGGAGGCGGGTGTCAGCAGCCACCACACCCCAGCTAGTGTTGCTGTCCCCGCCACCACCAGCACCACCACCGCCCTCCCATCGGCTCCCATTCCCCAGGTCCGTGGAGGCTCCCATGTCCGGGAGCGTGTCTCCTTTGGGCCAGGCACCGCACCCCCTGCCCCTGTGTCCCCTGCTGCCCTGAGTGAGGAGTCTGTGTACCTCCTTCGCCAGCTCCATGTAGGGCAGACAGCCATGCTGAGTGTCCTCCATGCGCACACCGCGCTGTTGACTCAGCTGGTGTCGTTCATGGAGGGCATCTCATCGGGCATGTCTGACCTACAGAGGGGCAATAGGTCCATGGACTCCTCCCTGACGGCAGCAGTGTCCCTCCTCAAACGGTCCCTCACCCCTCCTGCCTCTGCTCCATCCACACTCCCCAGCACCTTACCCATCCCAGGCACACACACACCGGCACAGGCACACACGCCAATGACAAAACGCACACGCACGCACATTCAGGGGACTGAAGCCAGACTCACAGGGGATGGGGCCCTGGAACACACACACGCATCCACATGCACTGCGCAGTCCTCAGTTCCCTCTCCCTCCAAAGCACCCTCCCTTGCCTCACCTGCAACCCCAAAGTCACAGCAGCTCTTCCTCTGTGACCTCGGCCTCTTCCCCACCGATGAAGCTGCTCCAGCATCCCGGGGGAAGAGGAAGCCCACCCACACGGAGCAGAGTGCCCCTCGCCCCCGGACACCCTCCCCCAGGCGCAGACGGACTGAGGCCCCCACCCGCAAGTCCCCCGGAGTGCTAAGAGCAAGACCCCGCCACCGCCCTGCAGCTCAGGCACAAGGTCTCCGTCCTCCATCCCTCAGGCCCCCACTGCACAGGTGCCCCCACCACACCCTGCCCCAGGTTCCCCCACCCACAGATATACCATCCCCAAGATGCTCCGGCCTTCTCCCCCTGCCACTTGCTCTCCCAGCACCACACCCCCCGCTGCGCTTGTCTGTGCCACTGATGTGGTGAGGGTGTCCTCCCCCTCTGTCCAACCCACCTTGCCTGTTCCCCATTCTCCTCCCCTGGAGGTAGGCACTGCAGTGGAGTCCACTACCGCCCTGTCTGACTTGGGCACTGCAGTGGCGGACCTGTCCACCCCATCTGCAGGGTCCACTGCAGTTGTGCCGGCACCCACGACATCTGTGTCATGCCCCCCAGTTGTGCCGGCACACACCATGTCAGACACCTCCACTGCAGTTGTCAGTGGCTCTCCAGCACCCACCACCCCTTCCCTGACTCCCCCTGGTGAGCCCTGATCCTGTCCCTGCGGTGCCTGGCCTGCCCCCCGGTTGCCCCTCCTAGTGGATTGTCCCTGGTATTGTGCAGGCATGCGTAGGGTGACATCTGCCAGTGTCACCCTGTTTGAACTTTGACAATGGACTGGCCATTGGCCTTTGCTCTAATTTCTTCTGGACGTCGTTATCAAACAACACATATGCTGAATAAAGCAACTTTCTTTTCTCTAGTGCTCATGCTTCAGATGTACATGTTGTTGGTGCAGCTAACCATGCCCTTGCTGCAGTGATGGTGATATCTGGTCTCATGATTATGAAGTGTTACTGTGCAGGAACCCATGTGGTCCAGGGGAATGTGTCCTATCATGTGGTGTATCCATGTCATCAATAGCAGCATCTGAGGGTGTCATGTGTTCAGTATTTGGCAATGGGTTTCCTACTTACATTGGCAATTTCATATCTGTGGCTTCCACCCCTGCACATCTGTTGTGCCTGCCATCGTTGCATTTGTCTACTTCCCTGACCGTGTTGCCATCTCCAGTGGACATGCAGGTTTGGGCATCAATGGGGAGGGACTCATCCGTGTAGTCAGTGCAACATTGCCATACAAGTGTGTTGGATCTGTGCTGATGATTCCGTTGGCACATCCATGACCAGGCTGATGTGATGGGAGCCCTCATTTGGTGCTAATTGTTGATTGTGTGACCAAGTGCTCAGCTGACATGATGGGGCCCTACTGAGGCAACATATGGCACAGCTTTCCTCACACAGGAGTGGAGTCCCCTCATGGCAGTGTGTACACGTGTGACATTGCCTGCGCCCAAGGTGTGTGTTGTATGTGCATGTCTGTGTGTTCACTTCCATTCATCTGCGCATGCTGTGATCCCTAGTGTTGTACCTGTTTGTGATGCTTGCTGACTTGAGCTATGTTCCCCCAAAGTCTTCTCCCTGTGTTCTCTGTGATGTGGGTGCATGGCACATTACTGGTCATCAGGGTGTCACCCATAGGTGTGTTTGCTGTCAGGGCAGAGTTTGTGTGCAGACGCAGATGGGTCACAGTCAGGTTTCCCTTTGGCACTTGTTGTTTGCCCCTGTCATGTGATTTCCAGTTTGTGTTATCTTTCAGTGATTGTGACACGTTGTGTGTGTGACTGCTGGCACTCCTTAGGGTCCGGGCTGCAATGTTGGTTGTTGTCTATGTGTGTTCTTTGTGGGTGACCTTGGCTTCTTCATTGGTGTGTGACTGTGGCTGGGATCCCATTGGTCGGTGTGGTATTGCCGTCATGTCCATGTACAGCGTAGTGTGCAGTGTGTCAGACATTCAGGACTCTTGTTGAGTGTCCATGTGTGATGTGTTTCTACACCTTGGTTCCCACCCACCACCCTGGAATAGTCATGGGTGCATGTGCAATGTCACCAGTGCATGTGTACTTCACTGCTGCACATTGTTGGAGGTCGAGGGGTGTGGTCTTGAGTGTGTGCAGATGAGAGTTGTTGCCCGGCTAGGCCCCTGCCTCCATGTTGGCCTTGGCTTACTGGCCATGCTGATTGATTTGTGCTTGTGTAGGTGTGATGGTAGTTAGTTGCTCAGGACACCTGACTGTGGTTCACAGTGTGATCGACATTTAGCTTTGTCATCACAGTGGTATTTTTATTCAGCCCAGGGTCACCACATTGTGGGGGCCCTGGGGGTGGTGCTGTGGTGTGTCTGTGACTTGCTGTGTCAGTTGTTGTTCCTACGTGCCTGTGTGACATGTGTGTTTTGTGCTCCCTCTCACCTGTCAATGCCTGCTTGCCTACATAGAGGATTTGGATCCATGAGTTACCTTAGTGTGGCAGTGTATGCACATCTGTATGATTGGTATTCAGCTCTCCTCATGTGTTGTGTTGTTGCCTGGGGACACTGGCACCCCCACCCCTCACCTGCTGTGTATGATGACAGTGTTGGTCTGCCTGTTTGTGTTTGTGCATCTGCACCACTGCATTGGCATATCTTGGGTGTGCCATTGGCTGTATGTTGTTTGGTGTGTTTCCCCTGCTGTCCCTGGGACTCCTAGGTCATCGGTCAGCACAGTGATCATGGTTTGTGTGTCCCATGCTGCCATGGTATGGTATCTGTTCACCTCACATCTGCTGTCTCCACAGGGTATCTGCATTTGTGTGCCCATTGGTGCAAATATGTGGTTCTGCATTCTGATGGTCACTTCTGTCATTGTGTCATTGATGACTGTTGACGGTCTCAGCCCCCATGGGTGTTGTTTGTCTGCACATGGCCAAAGGAATGTTTCATTTGCACTGCAGTATTTGGCTCCCCCAATTTATGTTGCAATGGGACACATACACTACTTTGCCACAGATGAGTTTTTGGTTCTGTGACCAGGAATGATCCATGCAGTTTGGCAGTTGCAGCTCTTTCTTTGTCAACAATTACCTTTTGGTCACTGTGATGATGAGGGTGTAGACCCCATTGCCACAATGGTCAAAATGTGCTTCAGCTATGGACCCCACACTTACCTTTTGCTCACTGTGATGATGGGGGTTTAGACCCCATTGCCACAATGGTCAAAATGTGCTTCAGCTATGGACCCCACACTTGCCTTTTGGTCACTGTGATGATGGGGGTTTAGGCCCCATTGCCACAATGGTCATGGGCTGCTTGCATTGTGGGTGCCACACACATATATGTGTGGCACATGTGCTAGGGGGTCACATTGTATGTTCAAAGTCATGTTCGGTGTTGTAGGCATTTGACACAGCCTGCTCACACGCTTGTCATGGTGGTGGGGGGATGTCTTAATCTTGCATTCCCTAGGTTGTGGTGTGCTTGTTGTGTCATGCATTGTCCATCCTATGAGTGGGGGTGGTAGTAGTGGTAGGCATCCAGCCCCCCTGGCTAAGGGTGGTAGTAGTGGTAGGCATCCTGCCCCCCGTGGGTGAGGGTGGTAGTAGTGGTAGGCATCCTGCCCCCTGGCTAAGGGTGGTAGTAGTTGTGGGCATCCTGCCCCCCTGGGTGGGGGTGGTAGTAGTGGTAGGCATCCTGCCCCCTGGCTAAGGGTGGTAGTAGTGGTGGGCATCCTGCCCCCCTGGCTAAGGGTGGTAGTAGTGGTAGGCTTCCTGCCCCCTGGCTAAGGGTGGTAGTAGTGGTGGGCATCCTGCCCCCCTGGGTGAGGGTGGTAGTAGTGGTAGGCATCCTGCCCCCCGTGGGTGAGGGTGGTAGTAGTGGTAGGCATCCTGCCCCCCGTGGGTGAGGGTGGTAGTAGTGGTAGGCATCCTGCCCCCTGGCTAAGGGTGGTAGTAGTGGTGGGCATCCTGCCCCCCTGGGTGGGGGTGGTAGTAGTGGTAGGCATCCTGCCCCCTGGCTAAGGGTGGTAGTAGTGGTGGGCATCCTGCCCCCTGGCTAAGGGTGGTAGTTGTGGTGGGCATCCTGCCCCCCTGGGTGAGGGTGGTAGTAGTGGTAGACATCCTGCCCCCGTGGGTGAGGGTGGTAGTAGTGGTAGGCATCCTGCCCCCTGGCTAAGGGTGGTAGTAGTGGTAGGCTTCCTGCCCCCTGGCTAAGGGTGGTAGTAGTGGTGGGCATCCTGCCCCCCTGGGTGAGGGTGGTAGTAGTGGTAGGCATCCTGCCCCCCGTGGGTGAGGGTGGTAGTAGTGGTAGGCATCCTGCCCCCCGTGGGTGAGGGTGGTAGTAGTGGTAGGCATCCTGCCCCCTGGCTAAGGGTGGTAGTAGTGGTGGGCATCCTGCCCCCCTGGGTGGGGGTGGTAGTAGTGGTAGGCATCCTGCCCCCCTGGCTAAGGGTGGTAGTAGTGGTGGGCATCCTGCCCCCTGGCTAAGGGTGGTAGTAGTGGTAGGCATCCTGCCCCCTGGCTAAGGGTGGTAGTAGTGGTAGGCTTCCTGCCCCCTGGCTAAGGGTGGTAGTAGTGGTGGGCATCCTGCCCCCTGGGTGAGGGTGGTAGTAGTGGTAGGCATCCTGCCCCCGTGGGTGAGGGTGGTAGTAGTGGTAGGCTTCCTGCCCCCTGGCTAAGGGTGGTAGTAGTGGTGGGCATCCTGCCCCCCTGGGTGAGGGTGGTAGTAGTGGTAGGCATCCTGCCCCCGTGGGTGAGGGTGGTAGTAGTGGTAGGCATCCTGCCCCCCGTGGGTGAGGGTGGTAGTAGTGGTAGGCATCCTGCCCCCTGGCTAAGGGTGGTAGTAGTGGTGGGCATCCTGCCCCCTGGGTGGGGGTGGTAGTAGTGGTAGGCATCCTGCCCCCTGGCTAAGGGTGGTAGTAGTGGTGGGCATCCTGCCCCCTGGCTAAGGGTGGTAGTAGTGGTAGGCTTCCTGCCCCCTGGCTAAGGGTGGTAGTAGTGGTGGGCATCCTGCCCCCCTGGGTGAGGGTGGTAGTAGTGGTGGGCATCCTGCCCCCCTGGGTGGGGGTGGTAGTAGTGGTAGGCATCCTGCCCCCTGGCTAAGGGTGGTAGTAGTGGTGGGCATCCTGCCCCCCTGGCTAAGGGTGGTAGTAGTGGTAGGCATCCTGCCCCCTGGCTAAGGGTGGTAGTAGTGGTAGGCTTCCTGCCCCCTGGCTAAGGGTGGTAGTAGTGGTGGGCATCCTGCCCCCCTGGGTGAGGGTGGTAGTAGTGGTAGGCATCCTGCCCCCGTGGGTGAGGGTGGTAGTAGTGGTAGGCATCCTGCCCCCTGGCTAAGGGTGGTAGTAGTTGTGGGCATCCTGCCCCCTGGGTGAGGGTGGTAGTAGTGGTAGGCATCCTGCCCCCAGTGGGTGAGGGTGGTAGTAGTGGTAGGCATCCTGCACCCCTGGCTAAGGGTGGTAGTAGTGGTGGGCATCCTGCCCCCCTGGGTGGGGGTGGTAGTAGTGGTAGGCATCCTGCCCCCTGGCTAAGGGTGGTAGTAGTGGTGGGCATCCTGCCCCCTGGCTAAGGGTGGTAGTAGTGGTAGGCATCCTGCCCCCTGGCTAAGGGTGGTAGTAGTGGTAGGCATCCTGCCCCCGTGGGTGAGGGTGGTAGTAGTGGTAGGCATCCTGCCCCCTGGCTAAGGGTGGTAGTAGTGGTGGGCATCCTGCCCCCTGGCTAAGGGTGGTAGTAGTGGTGGGCATCCTGCCCCCTGGGTGAGGGTGGTAGTAGTGGTGGGCATCCTGCCCCCTGGCTAAGGGTGGTAGTAGTGGTAGGCATCCAGCCCCCCTGGGTTGGGGTGGTGGCGCGCATTCAGGCCCCTGTGTGCATATGTGGCATTGGTGATGGGCATCCCGCCCCTATGGTGCTGCTGTTGCTGGTGTAAGTATATTCAGATTCCCAGTGTATGTGTGTGATGTGTCGTGTACGTGTTGTATGTGTTTTGTGGTTGGTGTCTGACTTACCTTCTGCGCCGTACGCGTCCGTGCCTGTTCCGGTAGTAGATGTAGAATATTGGTATGATCGGGACGAAGGGATTCATGGTTGGTTCGTGTCGTTCGTCCTTCTCGTTGCTTCGCGTCGTCCTCGTCGCTTGGCTTCGTCCTCGTCGCTTCGCTTCGTCCTCGTCGCTTCGCGTCGTCCTCGTCGGTGCTGTGTTCGTCTCGTAGCCGTGGATCGTGTTGTGGCGCGATTCGGAGCTTATGTGCGCCTCTCCCGGATGCTTTGACGTGCCGTGCGTAGCGACGGGTTCGGCGCGTACGGAAAGCGCATCGTACTTGTCCGGCCGGACGGGGCTGCATTTTCCCTTCCGTGCGACTCGATTCGGCGTTTCCGGATTCGCCTCGGTCGGAGAACAGGACCTGGTTTAGGTGAGTACGGCTCGGCCGGAATTTTTGCTGTTGTGCGCATCGTACTTGCTCGTTCGGTGTGCTGTACGGATCGGTCGGGAAACTGGCTTTCGCATGGCTTTTTTCCCGACCGAATAGTATTGGGTGCGCCTCCGACCGAGATCGGAATCGGCCCCTTAGTGTTCATATGTTCTACGATGTGAGCCTTGATCTTTAGGGTTTTGAGTCCTAGATCTATGACTCATCAAATGGCATACGCCACAAATACACCATGGGATGTGACCTTTGACCCTTGGTAGAGACCTTAACGTCTCCTGGTTTTCTGAGTGTCAGAAATGGTTTTCTTTGGTCTGTTGTGTACTAAAGCGTCATCCAGATTCTTACTGTGTGTATACTCGAGCATAGGTTTCGGTAATGCCAAATTCCCTGTCTTCAAAATGGCAATTTTTGGGAACCAGAATCTTAATGGGTGAGGACAGATTTCAAAGGGCGCTGACAAACACAAATTTCTCTGTGATGAGGCTTTTGTATGTTTCCAGAGGGGTTGCTATTTCTGCCCATTTAACTGCCTTGTTTACCAATTTTGGAGGGTATTGTCTTTGAATCAATTGGTTACTATGTTCTTTTGCATGTGCCTTAAATCAGATATCTCAGAACAGTTTCTTCTCACCCTTAAAACTGACCCCCCGGAAGATTGTTCCTCGGAGACTTTGGGTGAAACTATCATATGACAGTAGGGAGTTCCGTTCCATCAGTTTTCTCTGGAATATGGTTGCTACTCTTCCTTCTTTGGGATACAGTAATATATCTAGGTATGGTAATTTGGTTTTGCTGGATTTACATACAAAGTTCAAGTAAGGATTTCTGAACTTTAACCATGTGGTAATGCTGTGATGGTATTTTGATCTCTTCCCAAATGACAAGTATCTCTTCAGTGTATCATCCCAAAGTTTGAAATTAATGAAAAATGGATTGGATCTATGATAAATGTTTGTCAATTTGAAATGATGCATATAAAGATTGGCCATGCTGGGAGCACAAATGCTTCTCATTGGTATTCCCAATATTTGTAGGTACAGTTGGTCTTCACATTGGAAGAAATCTTTTCTCATGGCTAATCTGGCACAAATGAGATTGGTGTGATATGGTCATGTGTGCTACTACTCGATAATGTAAGTATGGTTTTCAAAGTCTTTTCCTGTGGTATAGATGTATACAATGGCTTAATGTCTAGACTCATCATGAAGATCTTTTCTATATCAAAAGTGAGAATCTCTAGGATCAAGAAGGTTTCCTTTGTGTCTTTTAAATATTATTGTGTTGTGCATAATAGCAGTCTTAAAAAAAACAGTCAGTGATCTGTGAGAGGGGTTCCAATAATGAGCCCAGACCTGACACAGTAGGTCTGCCTGGAGGAGGTCTTTGTGCTTTATGAACTTTAGATAGTACATAAAAATAATAGTGTGGAGTCCATCTCATTTTGTGTGATGCAATCTGATTCCTTTGCCTGTATTATCATGGTCTAGAGAGTCTTCTATAATCTGCATGTGAGGTCTGATTTAAGTGAACAATAGTATCTTTGATCTCCTAGTTGCCTAAGGCATTCCACTATATATGTGGTCATGTCCATGATGACAATCACTCCACTTTTGTCTGCTGACTTGTTGGTAATCGAGGAGTCAGACCCCAATTTCTTTGCAATCTCAGTTTCTCTCCGGGAGAGGTTAAAAAAAGGTTGAATTATCATATTTTTCAGTTTCTCCAAATCATTCAAGACCCCATTTTCAAAAGATAACACTTCTGATGTTATTCGTATGAAGGTGGTATAAAAGTGGACTTCATCTTAAGGCCATTGTTTACAATAGGTGGATCCCCCGACTCCTCTAGCAGTGATCGGAAGAAACATTTAAGGTACATTTTTCTGAAGAAGGTTGCCAATTTCATATATATTGTGAGGCCAATACCCATCCAAATGGGAACAAAACCCAATCCATTAGTCAATAGATTCTCCTTCTCCAGTGGGAGTTGGTAGTTATTTAAATTTGCCACAAGGTTTTCTTGCTGCTCATTCTCAGTTGTATATCTTTTTTCATGCTCCAGGTGGAGGATGGTAGGCCCCAATGTACTTATGGATTGCGCCTTCCTCTTCCTCTCAGTCTTCCTCTGCCCTGTCCTAAAAAAGCCCCTGATTCAGTGGTTGGAAAAAGGGCGGATTCAATGGTGTCATTGGGTAATTCCAGTCTTGTGCTGGCCATCAAGGATTAGGAGAGGAGCATCTGTGACCCAGACATCTTGGAAAAGATGTCCCTGTGTCTTAGGCAAGTTCTTGCTGTTCAAGCTGAGTCCTGACTCCTCACTGCATGAACACCAACCCTCTGAGTTTGATGTTAATTCAGAGGTGTCTTTTCTCCAACCCTCCTGTTGTTTCTTTTTCTGATTCTCTTGAAATAAACACAAAGGCTTTTCTCAGATCCATCCTATTTCCCAAACACTGGTTCATTTTCTTTTCTTTTTTTTAAATTGTGAATATGTCATGAATATGCAAAACAAAAGCAGACATTAAATAGACACCAGCACATTTAAAAATCACAATTATATAAGTGACTCTTTGTAAGAGTGTCTGAGTGGGTCTGTGATTGGGTGTACAAGTGTCTGTGTAGATCTGTGAGTGGGTAGATGAGTGTCTGAGTGGGTCTGTCAGTGGGTACATGAGTCTGTGAGGGGGGTTTGCCAGTGAGTGTATGACTCTCTGAGTGGATTTGTCAGTGGATTCGTGTCTGTGTGTGTCTATGAGTGGGTTTGTGTGTGGGTGCGTGAGTCTCTGAGTGGGTCTGTGAGTAGGTGTATGAGTCTCTGAGTGGGTCTGTAAGTCGGTGTGTATGTATGTTTTTTTTTTTAAATTTGTGGCGATATTCACAAATTCATAGAAACGTTATGTGGGGGCTGGGGAGGATCACCCCAAAACTTTCCATGCACAATAAAACTCACCAACACAATATTTTGGCCAAATTTCGTCAAGATTCTTCAAATGGCGCCAAAGATATAGGTAAGTCATAAAACGCCTTTCCTATGAAAACTAGGTCCTAACTATAACTGCCTACTGAGATATATATATATATATATATATATATATATATATATATATATATATATATATATATATATTTTCCACTGGAAAGGAATCCAGAAGTTGAAGATCACTCGAGCCCACACGATCAAGGTTTGCAGGTATTTTTATTTTCCAAATTGCAGACAAGGACGACGCGTTTCGACCACGTCCGTGGTCTTGGTCACATATATATATATATATATATATACATATATATATATATATATATATATACATATATATGTGTTTATAATAAATGTGTGCATAATATACATATACATGTGTGTGTGTAGAATTCACTTAAAAAAAACTAACGTAACAGGGAAGTTATAGTTAGGGTCACATTTTCAATGTACAAAACCATAGAGTTATATCAAGTAACTATAACTCGTTCCTTAAGGTAACTATAACTCGAGGCCCCGTAATGCACAGTTTTCTCATCAATAAAGTTACTGCAAATGTTATAGTGATGTTAACAAGGATTTTATCAGAGATGTCATGAGTGTTGCAATATCTGGGGTAATTAGCTGCGCATGGTGAGGCTGCAAGTTATAGTTACCTTAGGGCACGAGTTCCTTGATATAACTCTAACTATAACAGGTGAATTACTATGGTTTTGTATGTTTAAATTGTAAGCCTAACTATAATGTTCCTGTAACCTTTGGTTTTTTAAGTGAAGTACTATAGTTTGTTAATTCTATTTCCTAACTATAATGTCCCTGTAACATTTGTTTTTTTTTCAGTGAATTGCTATGTTTTTTTTAAATGTAACTAATTTTATTTACTTTACGTTAATACAACCCCTGCCATGCACCGCAGGGATTTGCTGCAGGGCCTGACCTATAACCACCCAACCCTGCAGCAGTGCATGGTGGGGGTTGGCTGTCCCGGGCCCTGTCCTAAAAAAATGGGGAAAGGGCCATGCAGTCCCCCTCCCTGGACCAATTTTGGCCCCAGGTCGCCCCATCTCCTGGGACCAGGCCTTAATTTAATGTGGGAGGGGGGCTGCGCAGCCCCCCTCGGGACCCCATCCCCTGGGGCCTGGCCATAAACATATGGGGGAAGGGGGCCATG
This sequence comes from Calotriton arnoldi, assembly GCA_963921515.1. Classification (NCBI taxonomy): domain Eukaryota; kingdom Metazoa; phylum Chordata; class Amphibia; order Caudata; family Salamandridae; genus Calotriton; species Calotriton arnoldi. The sequence goes on along the minus strand of CAWUFW010016986.1, from coordinate 29,136 downwards.
CAGCCTCGTACCCAGGCAAATTTTGGCCCCATGGACCTCATCCCCGGGGGCCCAGCATTAAAATTCATTCAATTCTAATAGGGAGAGGGGCCCTGCGGACCCCTCCCTGGGCCAGTTTTTCACCCCAGGGCCCTAATCCCCCAAGGCTCAGCCATTATCAAATGGGAGAGGAGGGTTATGTGGCCCTCCTCCCTCGGCTGATTATGTGCTATGGGACCGCGGGGGAGCCTCAAGGCCCCCTCAATCCCTGCTGTCTCCCGACACCTGCGGGAACCAGCATTTATCCTGCAAGCTGGGAGCTGGTTGAAATAGCATATCCCTGCTTGCAGGAGCAATGCTTTCATCTGTTTCCCTGCATGGCCTTCCCACAGCCGTCTCCAGGGCTGCGGACGGACCGCTTGGGGCCCCTGCATTCATTTAACTTGATTTGTCCTAGGGAGATGGTAGTCCCTGGGGTGCAGGCGGGCCCGCATACATATTCTAAAGTCCTCTTGGGAAGTGGCGGTCCCTGGGGCTTTTATAAGCCCTAGGGTTGGGGCCCTGTGTGCTCCCTCCTTGCTCATGCCCCCGGGACATGGCTCACACAGGGGCTAAAAATTACAGAAGTGCGGGAGCCGGCAGTTCTTTTCATAAAGCATTTCAGCGGGAGCCACAGATCCTGCATGTCTCCCACTTAAAATGTAAAAACAAATGCTTTGTTTCCCCCGTGGGGTCCCTGTGGGACCTGCCTCCTAGAGGCCCAGGGGGGGTCAGGGTATTCCTACCCTGCCGCCTTCTCATGATGAGTGATGTAATTTGTGAGGTCATAAGCAGTGCATTGCGGGGGCATAAATAATGATTAGCTCAGCTAACTATAACTGGTAAATTTCACTGGTTTTGTACGAGTGAAATCTGAGCCTAACTATACCGTCCCTGTAACCTTTGTTTTTTTCAGTAAATTTCTAAGGTTTATTAAAATCTATTTCCTAACCATAACGTCCCTTTAACTTTTGTTTTTTCAATGAATTTCTAAGGTTTTTTTTATCTTTCCTAACTACAACATCCCTGTAACCTTTGGGTTTTCAAGTGAATTTTTAAGGTTTTTTGAAATTTATTACCTAAATTAAACCACTAACCTTTGACAGTGAGCGGGTGAGTGAGTGCTTAAGTGTCTTAGTAAGTCTGTGAGTGGTTGTGTGAGTCTCTGAGTGGGTCTCTGAGTCAGTGTGAGAGTTTCTGAGTAGTTCTGTGAGTTGGTGTGTGAGTGTCTGACTCCTCTCTCTTTTCCCTCTTCTGCTCTATTTTTCCTTTCTGCTTGTTTTTCTGCCCTGTGTTTTTGCCTTTCTGGTTTATTTTTTTGCCTTTGTTCTGTTTTTCCTACTCGCGTTTGTGCCCTCTGTTTTGCCTCTTGCTGCTGGTTTCTGAATTCTATTTTGCCACTTTCTGCACAAATGTTACCTTTATTCTGCCTCTTTCTGCTCCCGTCTGACCTTTATTCTGGCTCATTCTGTTCATTGCTGACCTTCATTGTGCCTCTTTCAGCTTGTTTCTCAACTTTATTTAGCCCCTTTCTGCTCCTTCCTCACCTTTATTTTGCCTCTTGCTGATCTTTTTTTACCTCTATTTTGCCTCTTTCTGCACGTTTTTGACCATTATTCTGCCACTTTCTGCTCCTTTCTGACTTTTATTCTGCCTCTTCCTGCTCATTGCTGACCTTCTTGTGCCTCTTTCTGCTTGGTTCTCACCTTTATTGTGCCTCTTGCTGCTGGTTTCTGACCTCTATTTTCCATCTTTCTGCTCATTTCTCACCTCTATTTTGCTTTTTTCTGCTCCTATCTCACCTTTATTTTGCCTCTTTCTGCCCACTGCTGATCTTTATTGTGCCTCTTTCTGCTCATTTTGCACCTTTATTTTGCTCTTTCTGCTCATTTCACACCTTTATTTTGTTCTTTCTGCTCATTTCTCACCTTTATTATGCCTCTTTCTGCTTGTTGCTGACCTTTATTTCGCCTCTTTCTGCTCATTTCTCACCTTTATCTTGCCTTTTATTGCTCTTTGCTGACCTTAATTCTGCCTCTTTCTTCTCGTTTCTGCCCTGTATTCTGACTCTTTCTGCTTGTTTCTGATCTTTATTTTGCCTCTTTTGTCTCTTTTCCCCACGGTTTCAGCCAACTCCCTGCCTCCTGTGTGAGCTGGCATTGCTGCTACAATGAGGGAACTACTGGAAAGGCAGTTCCCTCTATGCAGGAGCAATCTGTTTCATCTCTTTCCCTGTCCGCATGTCTGCGGGCAGTTAAAGAGATAAAACCTCCACTTCCGGTGGGCGAGAGCACTTTGGCGGCTCCCGTCCGCTGGAACCAGAGTGTTTTCTCTCGCTTGGCCTTTATTCTACCTCTTTCTGTTCATTTCTGAACTTTATTTTGCCTCTTTCTTCTTGTTTCTTAGCTTTATTTTGCCTCTTTCTGGTCATTGCTGACCTTTATTCTGCGTCTTTCTGCTCATTTCTGGCCTTTATTCTGCCTCTTCCTTCTTGTTTCTCACCTTTATTTTGTCTCTTTCTGCTCATTGTTGACCTTTATTCTGTCTATTTCTGCTCGTTTTTCACCTTTATTTTGCCTCATTATGCTCATTGCTGACCTTTATTTTGCCTCGTTCTGCTGGTTGCCAACCTTTATTCTGCCTCTTTGTGCTCGTTCTGGACCTTTATTTTGCCTCTTTCTACTCATTTACCCCAGGACAGCGGGGGGAGCCTCAAGGTCCCTGCAGTCCCAGCCGGATCCACACCTCCTGCAGGTGCAGGCATTGATTGATCTCACAGACAGGGAGCTGCTAAACATGCATCCCTGCCCCCTTTATTGAATTACTTGTTGTGTCTCTCAATACAGCAAATACAGCCAATATGTGTTTTGTGCATACTGCGCTTCTTCACTGTACTAGAAATGAAAAAAGTTATAACATATGAACATATTGTGCAAGTATATATAGTCCACCATAGACATTTCACCACATCATTAACAAATTCACCACCAAATTGAAAATATAATCACCAAAATGGTCAACAAATGTATAGGCCAGGTGTTTAAAAAAAAAAGTATATTTATAAGGGGAGGGGGGTCACGAGGCCCCCCTCCCCAGTCATATTTCATCACTGGAGACCCCTTCCCCCAGGACCAGGCCTCTTAAAAATATTTTTAAATATGGGACAGAGGCGGGGGTGCCCCCCTCCCCTCATCAATTTTGACCCTGGGGGCCCCTTCCCCGGGGCCTGGCCATTACACAAAGGTGAGGGGAGCTGTGCAGCCCCCTCCTCTGACCGATTTCAGCCCTGAGGACACTATCCCCGGGGCCCAGCCTCTTTATTATGGGTGCCTTTAGGGAACCCAGGGACCTGTATTGGGGGACACAGGGGGAGCCTCAAGGCCCCCGCGGTCCCTGCCAACTCCCCACCTACTGCAGGAGCTAACGTTGCTGTGGCAGACAGGGGGCTGCTGAAAGGCCTCACCCTGTCTGTCAGAGCAATGTTTTCATCATTTTCTCTGCACACATATTTGCGTGCAGAGAAACAGATGAAAACTCTGCTTTCTGCAAGCCGGAGTTATTTGACAGCTCTGGCTTGCAGAAAGCGGAGTTAAGTTTGCTTTTGCTTGGTGGGAGCTGTCAGCTTCCACCAAGCGAAAGCAAACAGCTACCTCCTGCGGGTGGTCAACTCAGGAGGTAGCAGGAACTGGCCCTAGGAGCGGCGGTCCCCTCCACGATGGGGGCCGCACGGCTCCCCTCCATCTTAAATCTTTGCCCCAGAAGAGTGACATTCCCCAGGGCGAGGGTCCATGATGGACCCCATACTTTAATTTTTCATAGTGCCCCGGGGAGGTGGTGCTCCCAGGGCCTGCAGGGGGCCACATATGCCACCCTACATTAAACTAACGAAAGTGCCCCAGGAGGTGGTGGTCCTTGGGGCTGCCGCACAGGCACCCAGCATAACTTAACTAAAGTGCCTCAGAGACATGGCCGTCTCTGGGACTGTGATAGGCCACGTGGCCCCCCAACATTAAAGTAAGTATAGTGCTCCAGGGTGTGGTGGTCCACGGGTCCGCAGGGGGGCACAGGCTCCAGAGCATCAACTTAACAAAACTTGCCCCAGGATGTGGCGGTCCCAGTTACACCAATTAGCTGGACACAGGCTGTAAAAAATTATGTAGAAAAGTAATATGGTAGCTTCTCATCCCTATGTAAACTGTAAAACAAACTAATACACTCATTGGATGATGTCATCAGTGATGTCATCAAGGATGTAATTTGAGATGTCATCAGTGATGTCCTAAATGATGTCATAGAACATGTCATGAGAGACTTCATATGTGAAGTCATAAGCAATGCATGGCGGGGTTGCAAGTTATAGTTAGCTGCTAACTATAACTTGTGAATATCTGTGTTTTTTTAGTTCAAAATGTTAATTTTGTTACTGACAAATTCATTCACCTAACTATAATGTTACTATAAGCTTTGTTTATTTCAGCGAATGTCAATGGTTCAGTGAATTTCTTAGGTTTAAAAAAAAAAAATCTTTTTATCATACTTAACTATTACGTTACTTTAACCTTTGTTTTTTAATGAATTTCTACATTTTTTTTATTGTAAATTAATGTTTAATTATGATACTTAAAGCCACCCCTGCAGTGGTTGGGCTAAGGGCGTGTGCAGGCAGGGGGTTAGATGCAGGGCCTGGCCTATGGCGAGGGCCTGCGGCCAACACCCCCACATGCAACCAACCCCAAGCTGCTCATGGCCTTTGGATGTGCGCAGTAAGGCATTGGCCATTGGGCCTGGCCCTAGGGGCCACTTCACCCCAGGGCCAATTTTTTTAATGAAAGGGGAGGGGCTGTGTTGCCCCCTCCCTGAGCCCGTACAGGCCCTGGGGGCCCTATCCCCTATGTCAGTTATTTAAATAAAGAGGAGGCAAGCCTTGTTAGGCCCTGATGGCCCTATCCCCTAGGGCCACTCTTTCATCCTCATCCCCAGGGACCAGGTTTGCTTGTTTGGGGGAGTGGGGCATGGGGCCCGCCCTCCCCAGGCTGATTTCAGCCCAAGGAACTCACCCTGAGGTTCTGCAAGCTTGTTTGGCGAGAGGTGCTCACGACCCCTCCAGAACCGATTTCAGCCCTGGGGACCACATGCCTTGGAACTTGGCATAGCTTTTATGGGGAGGGGGCACATGCCCCCCTGGCCAGGCTGATTTAAGCCCTGGGGACCCAATCCCCCTGGGCTCTGCACAATTTGGAAAGGGGAACATAAGGCCCCCCTCCCTGGACAGATTTCTGCCCGAGGGACCCCAACCCCAGGGCCTGGTACAATTTTTATGGGCAGGGGGCATGTGGCCCACCTTCCTGGGCTGATTTTGGCTCTGGGGACCCCATTCCTCAGGCCCCAGCACTATATTGAAGGGGAGGGGGGCATACAGCCTCTCCTCCCTGGGCACCGGGGACCCATCCCCTATGGGCCGACAGTATATTGAAGGGTGGGAGGGGCCCACAGGCCCCTTCCTAGGATATTTCGGACTCAAAGACCCCCATCCCCCAGGCCCAGCACTTTAATGAAGGGCAAGAGGGCACATGGCCCTCCTCCCCAGGAAAAGTTTGGCCCTGGGGACCTCATCCACTGGGGCCCAGCTCAAACAAAGATGGGTGCCCTGGTGCCATTCCAGGGCACTCACCAAACTATTGTTGGGGACCAAGGGGGAGCCCCAAGGCCCCCGTGGCCCTAGCTGGCTCACCGCATCCAGAGCAAGCCAACATTGCTCCCGCCTGCAGGTAGCAGCTAATAATGCTGCTCTCTGCAAGCAGAAGCAATATTTTGATCTGTTTCCCTGCCCACATCACTGCAGGCAGGGAAACAGATCTAAAGTCTGCTCCCAGCAGGCAGGAGAATTTTTGAAGCTACAGCCAGCTGCGAGCGGACTTGGTGTTTGCTCCCGCTTGGCAGGAGGTTTAAAAATGCTCCTGCCAAACGAGAGCAAACACAGGTTTCCTTGCCTGTGCTGCTGTGGCCAGGGAAACAGCTATGTCCCGGTGGTGGGCACCCTGGGACATAGCTGCTGAGCTGGCCCCGGGACTCCCTCCCTTAAAGGAATCGGCCCCGATATTTGGCTTCACAGGGCCTTTTCAGGCTTGGGGAGGGGTCTGGACAACCTCCTATCCCATTTTCTGCATTTTTGGCCCCAGGGGTCTGCTCTTTAAGAGCCTTTCAGTCTTGGGGGTAGCCCCCTCCCAATTATATATATATATATATATTCACTGAAAAAACCATAGGTTTCAGGCACGTTATAGTTAGAAATTAGCATTTAAAAACCTTAGAAATTCACTGAAAAAAACATAGGTTTTAGGGAAAGTTATAGTTAGTTGGACATTGCACTCGTACAAAACCCGTGAAATTCCCCCATTATAGTTAGTTCAGCTAACTATAACTCTCGCCCCCGCAATGCACTGCTGATGACGTCACATATTACATCACTCATGACATGGTCAGTGACATCACTGATGACATCACTGATGACATCATCCAGTGACTGTGTTTCTGTAAAGTTTAAATATGTTTAATATATATATAGGGAAAGGCGTATTGAAGAATGATTGGTTGTATAAGTGTCTGAATGGATGATTTAGTAGGTGCGTGACTAACTCTATAAGTGAGTGATTAAACGTATCTTACTGAATGCATGGGTTAGTGACTAAACTGAGTGAATGTCTGTATCCGTCTGTCTGTTGCTGTGTAAGTGGCTGCATGGGTTTGTGAATAGCTACATGAGTGTCTATATGAGTTATTGATTGGTTGTCTGAGTATCTGTATGGGTGCCTCAGTGTTTGTGTGGGTGGGGTGTGTCTGACTCTGGTCATAGATGTGTGAGTGGATGATTCACTGGGTGCATGGTTTCAAGAGTGCACCTGTGATGGACTGTATGGGTGGGAGAGTGTGTGTAGGGGTGTGTTAGTGAGTGAATGTATATCTCAGTGGTACATGTGTGAGTAACTACATATGTGAAAGGCAGTATATATGTGTGTTGGAGTATATAAATGGCTATAAGTGAGAGTGTATGATTGTGAGAGTGGCTGTATGGATGAGTGTGTACTTGTATCAGTGATTGTATATGAGCATAAGAATGTGCTAGTATTTGTATGAGTAAGTGAGCTGGTGTGTGTATAACTGTATAGGTGAGTAAGTGGCAGTGTGATTAATTATTTGCATGACTGACTAGGTGTGTGAGTACCTCTATGGATGAGTGGCGGTGTGTGAGTGTCTATGTAGGTGTATGAGTGCATATGATAGTTCTGTACTGAGTGACCGTAAGTATGAGTGACTGTATGGGTGAGTGAGTGGATGTGTGTGTAGACCTAAGAATCAGTGAGTGGGTATGTAGTTATTGGTGTTGGAGTGTCTATGGTTTTGAGAATGGCAGTCTGTAATTTAGAGTGGGTGTATCACAAGTTATATTAGGGTGTGAGAAGATGCATCAAATTATCACATGGATGATGTCATCAGTGATGTCATTTGAGATGTCATCAGTGATGTCATCAGTGATGTCACTGACCATGTCATGAGTGATGTAATATGTGACGTCATCAGCAGTGCATTGCGGGAGCGCGAGTTATAGTTAGCTGAACTAACTATAACGGGGGAATTTCACGGGTTTTGAACGAGTGCAATGTCCAACTAACTATAACTTTCCCTAAAACCTATGGTTTTTCAGTGAATTTCTAAGGTTTTTTAAATGCTAATTTCTAACTATAACGTGCCTGAAACCTATGGTTTTTTCAGTGAATTTCAAAGGTTTTTTAAATGCTAATTTCTAACTATAACGTGCCTGAAACCTATGGTTTTTAAGTGAATTTCAAAGGTTTTTTGAATGCTAGTTTCTAACTATGCCTACAGAGGTAGAACATGTGAAGAAAGAAGAAAAAACGCACAGAAAGAAGCAAAAGAAATGCAGAAAGAAGCAACAGAAGTCCACAAAGACGAAGAAAAGTGCAGGAAGAAGCAAAAGATGTGCAGAAAGAACCAACAGAGGAGCAGAAAGAGGCCTTGTTGCAAAATCATCCTGTGCCCACAACTTTTTCAGACGGGTACTGGTGGTAACTGACTCTGACTAACCAGAGCCAGTGCTATGCTAAAAGACACTTAGAATACAGTGAAAACACCTACATACACTAGGGAACACTATGCGTTGGGGTACCCCTGTGATTAGCATGACCTCCTCTGTAAGTCCCTAGTACATAATAGGGCAGGGGGATTAAAACTACCTCTTAAAACGCGCTACGGGGCGCGTTTGCACAGTGGTGAAGGGAGGGGGGGCCTGAGGTGACGTGTGCAAATGCGCCCCGTGGTGCGTTTTAAGTTGCGGGATTAAGTCCCCTTGAATCCTGAGGGTCCCTGGGGCCCAACTAGCCCACCAGGTACCTACAGTTAGGACCACAGAGCTGAGTTGCAGAGAGGCGTTCCGAGGCCACGCACCTTTTTCACCTCTCTGCAACGCAACTCTGTTGTGCTTACTGAAGGTACCTGGTGGGCTAGTTGACCCCAGGGTCCCTCAGGATTCAAGGGAATTAATTCCCCAACTTAAAACGCACCACAGGGCGTGTTTGCGCACATGTCACCTGAGGCCCCGCCCCCTCCCTTCACCACTGTGCAAACGCGCCCGTGGCGCGTTTTACGTTGGGGGATTAGGTCACCTTGAATCCTGAGGGTCCCTGGGGCCCAACTAGCCCACCAGGTACTTCCAGTAAGCACCACAGGCCTGTGTTGCAGAGAGGTGGTCCAAGGCCACGCCCCTTTTTACACCTCTCTGCAACGCAGCTCTGTGGCACTTACTGGAGGTACCTGGTGGGCTAGTTGGACCCCAGGGACCCTAAGGATTGAAGAGGAATTAATTCCCCAACTTAAAACTCGCCACAGGGCGTGTTTGCACACATGTCACCTCAGGCCCCGCCCCCTCCCTTCACCACTGTGCAAACGCGCCCCGTGGTGCGTTTTAAGTTGGGGGATTAACTCCCCTTGAATCCTGAGGGTCCCTGGGGTGCAACTTAGCCCACCAGCTACCTCCATTAAACGCCACAGAGCTGCGTTGCAGAGCGGTGTAAAAAGGGGCGTGGCCTCAGAACACCTCTCTGCAACGCAGCACCCCTGGCGCATACTGGAGGTTCCTGGTGGGCTAGTTGGCCCCCAGGGACGCCCAGTATTCAAGGGGAATTCGTTCCCCATCTGCAAACGCGCCAGGGGGCGCGTTTGCAGAGTGCTGCCAAGGAGGGGGCGTGGCCTCCGGCGCGATGCCGGTGTTTATTTTTTTTACGAAGGGGGGCTGTGTGGCCCCCCTTCTTTTTCTAATTTATTGGCCCTGGGGACCCCATCCCCCAGGGCCTGCCCCCTAATATTTAAAAAAAAAAAAAAAATTGGAAGGGGGCCGCGTGGCCCCCCTCCCGAGACCTTAATCGGCCCTGGGGACCCCATCCCCCGGGGCATGGCCTTCTTTTTAAAAAAAAATGTTTTGGAGGGGGGCTGCGTTGCCCCCCTCCTCAGGCCACTTATGGCCCCGGGGACCCCATCCCCCGGGGCCGGCCTTTGTTTATTTATTTATTTTTTAAATTTGGGGAAGGGTGATGCGTGGCCCCCCTCCCGGGCCAAGGTAGCCCCGGGGACCCCATCCCCCGGGGCTGGCCCTCTCCGTAGGGGACCGTGGGGGGGTCCCCAATCCCCCCACGGTCCCGCCGGCTCCCCGCGTCCTGCGGGAGCCGGCATTGCTTTTCCACATGGGGAGCTGTTAAGCAGCTCCCCGTGTGGAAAAGCAATCGTCTGGTTTTTGGAAAAGAGAGCAGGTTTCCTGCTCTCTCTTCCAAAAACCAAAGCAGTTTGCTATGGCAAGGCGGAAGCCGCGAGGCTCCCGCCCTGCCATAGCAAACTACAGTGTCCCGGGGTGGGCACCCCGGGACACTGCAGGAGCCGGCCCTGGGGGGTGGCGGTCCCCAGGGCCATCACAGGCTTCAGGAGGGGGGCCGTGCGGCCCCCCTCCCAACATCTTCAAAGCCCCGGGGAGGCGGTGGTCCCCGGGGCTCGGGGGTACGAAACGGACCCCCACATTCAAATTCTTAGTGCCCCGGGGAGGTGGCGGTCCCTGGGCATGTGGGGGGGCTCAAGCCCCCCCACACAGGTAATTTAATTTTTAAAAAAAGAAGCCCCGGGGGTGGCGGTCCCCGGGGCTGCGGGAGGGCCGAGTGCCCTCCCGCACCATTTTTATTTCAAAGCCCCGGGTGGTGGCAGTCTCTGGGGATTGGGGGGGCCTTAAAGGCCCCCCACATTATTTTTATAAACCCCCGCATGCCCCCTGGACTTGGCCCACCCGGGGGCCAAATAACAACGAATCCCGGGAGCCCGCGCTTCGTTTTTTTTTTTTCACAGCGGGATCCGCGCATCCTACGCGCATCCCGCCGATTTTCTTTAAAAAAAAAAATATTTTGGGGGGCCCTGGGGGTCCTTGTGGGACCTCCTGAGCAGGCCTAGGGGGTCAGGGTGTTTCTACCCTGCCCCCTTTTTGCGTTTTGCGCAGTTGTTTTACTGATTTCTTGTGCCTCGGTTCTACCGAGGCACAAGATGGCTGCCAACACTTCCTGGTTTGGAGTGTTGACAGCCAATTAGCATACAGCTCGTGATCGGGAGAGTGCGCAGATCCTACGCGGCCATAGATATATATGTGATTTTACTTTTGATTTTCTCAGGAACTACTGAACGGATTTACACCATTTAACCAAAAGGCATGACTCTGAACCAAGGGCTACCTTTTTGCCAAATTTGGTGTAATTCCGTTCAGCAGTTCGGGCTGTAGCTGCGACTAAAGGTTCCTATGGAAAATTGCATGGGGAAAACACGTTTTGGGATCCCCCTTTTTTCTCGGCCCCCACTTGGCAAATCACCCTGAGACTTTCAGGATAGGAGCGGACCGGAGCGCCCCACGAGTTTTGAAAATTTCGCGTAGATTCGTCAACCGGCGCCAAAGTTATTGGGAATAGAATGTTGCGGATTTCCTATGGAAAATAGGTCCTAACTATAACTATCTACTGGCTGCTAGTAGATAATATATATATATATATATATATATATATATATATATATATATATATATATATACAGATATATATATTACCTACTGGCAGTCGCCTGTAGGTAGTTATAGTTAGGACCTCGTTTCTATTCAAAAAGTGTTTTTTCTTTTCCCAATAACTTTAACGCCGGTTGACGAATCTTCGCGAAAATTTCAAAACTAGTGGGGCGCTCCGGTCAGCTCCTGTCTTGAAAGTTTCGGGGTGATTCGTCAAGTGGGGGCCGAGAAAAAAAGGGGTTCCCAAAATGCATTTTTCTTATGTTAATTTCCATAGAAAACTTTAGACAAAGCTACAGCCCGAACTGCTGAACGAAATTACACCAAATTTGGCAAAAAGTTAGCCCTTGGTTCAGAAAGAGCCCTTTTTTTTAAATGGTGTAAATCCGTTCAGTAGTTTTGAAATATTAAAGGAAAAAGAAAGGAAAAAGAAATATCGATATCTGGGCGGAGCCTAACCACACATGTCATCGTGAAATCTGATTGGCTGTCAGCACTTCATCCAGGAAATGCTGGCAGCCATCTTGGGACTAGGTTGAACCAGAGTCATAAGAAAACAGTTAAACAAAGATGAAAAACAAGAAAAGGGGCAGGGTAGGAACACCCGACCCCCTAGGCCTGCTCAGGGGGTCCCACAAGGACCCCCAGCCCAAAAACATTTTAAGATACGTCCGAATTCGCGCTGGGTGCGCGAATCCGGAAGAAAAAAGAAAAAATAAGCATTGGCACCGCCAATAGGTCTTGCCGTTGGGACCTTATAAGTGTTTAGCCAGAGATATTGGCAATGTTTCTAAGGTATATTGTAGAGAGAGAGAGAGAGACTGACTGACTGAGAGAGAGACTGACTGACTGAGAGAGAGTCTGACTGACAGAGAGAGACTGACTGACAGAGAGAGAGAGAGACTGACAGAGAGAGAGAGAGACTGACTGACTGAGAGAGAGACTGACAGAGAGAGACTGACTGACAAAGACTGACTGACAGAGAGACTGACTGAGAGAGAGACTGACAGAGAGAGAGAGACTGACTGAGAGAGAGAGAGACTGACTGACAGAGAGAGACTGACTGACTAAGAGAGACTGACTGACTGAGAGAGACTGACTGGCAGAGAGAGAGACTGACAGAGAGAGAGAGACTGACTGAGAGAGAGACTGACTGACTGAGAGAGAGACTGACTGACAGAGAGAGACTGACTGACAGAGACTGACTGACAGAGAGAGAGACTGACTGAGAGAGAGACTGACTGACTGAGACTGTCAGAGAGAGAGAGACTGACTGACAGAGAGAGAGACTGACTGAGAGAGAGAGACTGAACGACAGAGAGAGACTGACTAACAGAGAGACTGACTGACTGAGAGAGAGACTGACTGACTGAGAGAGAGACTGACAGAGAGAGAGAGACTGACAGAGAGAGAGACTGACTGAGAGAGAGAGACTGACTGACTGAGAGTGAGACTGACTGACAGAGAGAGAGAGAGAGAGACTGACAGAGAGAGAGAGACTGACAGACAGAGAGAGACTGACTGACTGAGAGAGAGAGAGACTGACAGACTGAGAGAGATTGACTGACTGAGAGAGACTGACTGACAGAGAGACTGACTGACTGAGAGAGAGCGACTGACTGAGAGAGAGAGGCTGACTGACAGAGAGACTGACTGACAGAGAGACTGACTGACAGAGAGAGACTGACTATCTGAGAGACTGATTGACAGAGAGAGACTGACTGACAGAGAGAGACTGACTGACAGAGAGACAAACTGATTGAGACTGACTGACTGAGAGAGACTGACTGACAGAGAGAGAGACTGACTCAGAGAGTGACTGACTGAGAGAGAGACTGACTGAGAGTGTGACTGACGGGGAGAGACTGACTGACTGAGAGACTGACTGACTGAGACTGACAGAGAGAGAGAGAGACTGACTGACAGAGAGACTGACTGAATGAGAGAGAGACTGACTGACAGAGAGAAACTGACTGAGAGAGACTGACAGAGAGAGAGACTGACTGACAGAGAGAGAGACTGACTGACTGAGACTGACAGAGAGAGAGACTGACTAACTGAGAGAGAGACTGACTGACTGAGAGAGAGAGACTGACTGACTGAGAGAGAGACTGACTGTGAGAAGTTGGCCTGGTATATGCTGTCCACTTGTTAGAGTGGGCACCTTGCACCAGAACAATTCAACTCTTATGGTAGGTAGGTTTAAGACAACCTTTATAGAAAGCTATCCTAGTGGTAGCTGTGGAGAGCAGCCTTCAGGCTAAGTCTTGGAGGAATGTAAAGCAGCTTGTTTTACCACACAATCTCTTGAATCACCAAATGAAAAGACACCACACAGGTATATATATCAAATATATATGTATTTATTACTAAACAACTCTCTACTAATCTCTTTATGAGATTAGAAGTCAGGAACATAGGTACAAAGCAAAGTTATCACAAATAAGTTAGCACAATCCAATATCACAATCTTAGTTTGGCTAGACCTAGGTCTAGGGCATATAGAATCGAGGGACCCCCTAGAACCACCCCAGGTAGTTGTAGGAGACCCACAGGGGACGGACGCGGTGTTCAGGCACCGGTGCGAGTCCTGTCTGAGTCTATGCGAACAGACGCGATTGGGATTTCAATGTTAAAGGTCCCTTGCGTGTTCAAGGCGAACACACCGATCGGTCCTTGTACGAGTCGAAGGACGCGATTACAGATAGAGTTGCAAGGGAGATGGACGCGCTGTGTCTAACACAGACGCAAACCTTGTACGAGTCAGCGCAATGGAGATTTCAATGTTACAGGCCCCTTGTGTGTTCAAGGCGAACACCGATCCGACTCAGTACGAGTCGAAGGACACGGTTACAGAAAGAGTTACAAGGGAGATGGACGCGATGTGTCTAACACAGACGCGAACCCTGTACGAGTCAGCGCAATTGTCGCACTTAGAAAATACGAGTTTTAGGGCACTTCTAGGGTAGCTACAAGCAAGCCACTTACAGGGTAAGTAGTTCTAGGGCCCACACCTACAGGAGCACTGTAATGCTAAAGTTACCTCACCCAGGGGAGACGGGTGCATAGGTGTCCTTTGGTGTTGCGTCGCGGCGTCGTTTTCAATGGGAGCCAGTGAAGACTTGCTGCTTGCGGCGACAGAAGAAGTGTCCGTTGGAATCCAAGCCTGGATTCGGAAGGAGGAAGACCTGAAAGCAGAGGGGACAGTGTTCAAGGGCACTTGGCAGGGACCCGGGGCAAGGAAGATGAATGCCCACCGTCGTTGACAGATTCAGGTCGTTCACTGGTGTCTTGACTCTTCGACCACGAGGTCCAGGAGGTGTCGAGGACAGCCAGGAGCTGGATTCAGCATGTGCCATGAAGTTTGCAGCTGACTGCGGTGTCGGCGACCCAATTGGAGCCAACAAGCCTTGGTAGCAGCAAGTCTTGTGGTGGAAAGGAAAAGTCAATGGTGCAGACCAGCAAGGTCTGAGGAACTTACCCAGCAAGAGAAGGTCAGGGCAGGCCTGGAGCAACCAGGGAGCCCTTTGGTTTCTTTGGAAAGTCTTCTGGGGACCCACAAGCTGGCTGGCCAGGGATCGCAAAGATGCCTTAGGAGGATTCACTCAACAGGGGCCCACGGTCACTCGGAAAGGTGTAGGCCTCTGATTTTGGGAGGGATCTCTGCTGGAGGATGGGACCACACGTGGTCCAAAGCACAAGTTCGTGGAACGTCGTAAAGGTGTTGCACTCAACAATAGTGCACAGTACCCAGGGTCTGCGGTTCCTCGTTGCTCGTGGGGTCCACTTGCCTCAGCTTCGCTGGGGACTCACGATGGCCTTGGAGAAGTCCAGAAATCCTCTTCCTGGGCTGCAGGGACTTCGGGCTCCGGCGGGAGTGGCGTAGTTTGCGACCATCGTTGTCATTTTTGGTGCCTGCCAAGCAGGGGAGTCACTCCTTGACTCCAAGGAGATTCTTCAGTCTTCCAAAGGTAGTGGAACGTCGAAGGTCCAGGATTCTTCTTGTAGAGCATCGTCCAGGGGTATCTAGGGTGCTATGCACAGGTTCCCCCTCTTATACTAAAAGAAAGGGAGGGACTAGCTCTATGACCCCACCTATGGGAGGGTCAGGGAGGGGGTGGCTACACCCACTTCCCTTTGTCCAGTTTCGCGCCAGAGCAGGGGCAGGTAGCCCCTGAGCAGGTTTGAACTGGGGTATGCACAGAGGAGCCTTCTGCTCCCCCAGTGCAGGACTTCAAAGCACTCTAGGAGTGCACCCACCCAGCCCCAATACACTAAACCCTGTCTGGGAGGTGGTCACACCCCCTTGGGACAGGATATCTATTGTTGGGCCTCCTCCACTGCGAGTGTCGGTCATCAGCAGGAGGGCAGCCCAGTGTCTGTGACTGGTGGCATCCATTTTGTGATGCCAGGGCTCTTCAGGATTCTACCGCGTTTCCACAGTAGCTACATGTCTATCCCTCTAGAAGGGTGGGATCATACTCCCACACCAGTTACTGGTGTGGGGGTATGATTCCAAAGTGTTTGACACCAAACACGACATGTTTTGATGCAGCCATTCCAGAGTTAGCATTTACCGCGAGGATATAATGCACTTAAGAGTATATGGTTTGACTGCATTCACAAACAGCCCCAGAGAATGAACTCTGAGGGCTGCAGAGGAGCCCTGCTCAGGCAGAGGCACCCCCTCACATGGAAACTAAGCACCCTGCCCTCAGGATTGATAGGGCCTGCTTTAGGGGTGACTGATAAGTCTCAATGTGTGTGCAGGAGAGATATAGGGAACCTATATCTCAGTGAGGAGTGCTAGCACCTCCTCACCCAGGCTGCAGTAGCAGGCCTGTAGTGTCAGATTTAGTCTGCTTCCCAGGGGTGGCATAATACATGCTTCAGCCCCTGGTAGGCCTGTGAAGTACCTATGCCCTTGGTACCTAAGGTACCATATACTAGGGACTCATAAGGTACCACAGTATCCAATCACTAGTGCACCTAGAGTGCACTCCAAGTCGTTTAGAGAGAACAGGGAGGCTGGGGCCCTGATTGGCAGGGTCCCAGCCAGACTATAGCCAGAAACCAGGGTAAACATCAGAAAAAAAGTGGGGGCAACATAAGAGGCAGATCCTACTCTCCTAGACAACCCCCCCCCCCAAATGCAGGGACACTAAACTAACCTTGACCAGTTGAGTCTTCGTGTTCTAAGTGGAAATACCTTGAGAGTCCATCTGCATTGGCATGTTGGGTCCCAGGTCTATGTTCCACTGTATAGTCCATCCCCTGTAGGGAAATGGACCCCCTCAAAAGTTTTGGGTTTTCTCCTTTCATCTGTTTAAGCCATAGGAGGGGCTTGTGGTCAGTCTGAACTATGAAGTGAGTGCCAAACAAGTATGGCCTCAGCTTCTTCAGGGCCCACACCACAGCAAAGTCCTCCCTCTCTATAGCTGACCAACGTTTCTCTCTAGGGGTCAGCCTTCTGCTAATGAAAGCTACTGGCTGGTCTTGACCTTCATCATTCAGTTGAGACAGTACAGCTCCCACACCCAGCTCAGAAGCATCTGTTTGGACAATGAACTTTTTGGTGTAGTCTGGACTCTGTAAGATGGGGGCAGTGCACATGGCCTGCTTTAGGTCTTCAAATGCCTTCTGACAGCTAGCTGTCCACTGAACCTTTCTTGGCATTTTCTTTGAGGTTAGATCATTCAAGGGGGTCACTATAGATCCATATCCCTTCACAAACCTCCTATAGTATCCAGTCAGGCCTAAGAAGGCTCTCACCTGTGTCTGGGTGGTTGGAGCAACCCATTCCATTATGGTTTGGATTTTGCTCTGTAAAGGCTGAACCTGGCCTCCACCCACAAGGTGGCCCAGGTATACAACCTGACTCTGCCCTATCTGGCACTTGGTGGCCTTGATAGTGAGGCCTGCTTTCTGCAGAGCCTCCAAAACATTTCTGAGGTGGACCAGGTGATCCTGCCAGGAGGAACTAAAGACAACAATATCATCTAGATAAGCTGAGCAATAAGTTTCCATTCCTGCCAGAACTTTGTTCACCAACCTCTGAAAAGTGACAGGTGCATTTTTCAATCCAAAGGGCATCACCACAAAGTGGTAGTGCCCACCAGGAGTTGAAAATGCTGTTTTGGCTTTTGCATCATCAGCTAACCTGATGTGCCAGTAGCCAGCTGTTAGGTCAAATGTACTTAGATACTTGGCTGAGGCCAAAGTATCAATCAGCTCATCTGCCCTTGGTATGGGATAGGCATCAGTCCTAGTGACTGCATTGAGGCCTCTGTAGTCTACACAAAACCTCATTTCTTTCTTACCACCCTGGGTATGAGGTTTGGGTACTAGGACTACTGGGATAGCCCATGGGCTATCTGAAGGCTCAATCACACCTAACTCCAACATCTTCTGGACTTCAGTCCTGATACAGTCCCTGACATGGTCAGGTTGCCTGTAGATTTTACTCTTGACAGGCAGACTGTCTCCAGTGTCCACCTCATGGGTGCACCAGGAAGTCTGACTAGGGGTCAGGCTAAACATATGTCTGTACTGCTGCAGAACTTGTCTGCACTCAGTTTGCTGATGGTCAGTGAGGCTGCTTGCCAAAGCAACACCATCTACTGACCCATCATCAGGGTTCTGCGAGAGCAGGTCAGGGAGAGGGTCACTCTCCTCCTCCTGTTCCTCATCAGTTGCCATGAGCAAGCCCATGTCAGCCCTGTCAACATATGGTTTTAATCTGTTGACATGGAGCACCCTCAGGGGGCTCCTGGGAGTTCCAAGATTCACCAGATAGGTGACTTCTCCCTTTTGCTCAACTATTGTATGAGGGCCACTCCATTTGTCTTGGAGGGCTGCTGGGGCCACTGGCTCCAACACCCATACTTTCTGTCCTGGCTGGTATACAGCCAGTACAGCCTTTGGGCATGCCAAGCTTTTTGTAATTCTTGGCTGGCCTCCAGGTTTTGGTAGCCTTTTTCATGTATTCAGCCATCCTGGAGCGGAGACCAAGTACATAGTCCATCACATCTTGTTTGGGGGCTTGAGAGGTAACTCCCAGCCCTCTTTTACCAAACACAATGGACCTCTTACAGGATGCCCAAACAGAAGCTCAAATTTGCTGTAACCAACCCCCTTCTGTGGAACTTCTCTGTATGCAAACAACAGGCAGGGAAGAAGAAGGTCCCATTTCCGCCTAAGCTTCTCTGGGAGTCCTTTAATCATTCCCTGTCAGGGTTTTGTTGAAGCGTTCAACCAACCCATTGCATTGTGGGTGATAGGGGGTGGTGAATGTGAGAAGTTGGCCTGGCATATGCTGTCCACTAATTATAGTGGGCACCTTGCACCAGTCCAAATCGACTCTTATGGTAGGTAGGTTAAAGACAACCTTATTGAAAGCTATCCTAGTGGTAGCTGTGGAGAGCAGCCTTCAGGCTAAGTCTTGAAGGAATGTAAAGCAGCTTGTTTTACCAGTCTATAATCTCTTGAGTGACCAAATGAAAGAGCACCACACCAGGTATATATTCAAAATATATGTATTTATTACTAAACACACCCCTCTAGTCTCTTTATGAGGCTAGAGTTCGAAGTACATAGGTTATAAGATCTTAAATCACAGTAATAGCACAAATACACGTTTGGGCCCTAGGGGCGTACCAAACCATATACCAATAAAGTGGTATGCGAACCACGACTGAACTAGACACTAGGCCTAGAGCCTCTAGAAGTGCTTGGACCACAAGGAACCACCCAAGGTAGTGACACAGGGGACCCACGGGAGACGCGTGCAGTGTAAATACACAACCGCGATACGCCGTTAACTTCTATGGAGAAAGTCGGGATCGGGAAAATAGAGGAAAGGGACACTTTAAAGAGGACTAGGACAAAACCCTTTGAGATCTAGGACTTTGAAGAGTCTCTACCCACGGGAGCACCGGAGTACTCGTGTTACCTCACCCAGGGAAGCCGGGTGCATAGGTGCCTTTCGGGGTCGGGTTTCGTCGTCGGTTCTTATGGCGATCTGCTGCAAAGTGCTGCTGGCGACCAGGAGAAAAGTGTCCGGGTGGATCCAAGAGTGGATCGGAGTTCTGAAGAACCTGAAAGCAGAGGGGACAGAGTCTGGGTCACTAGCCAGTGACCAGGGAGGTGATGGACGGATGCCCACCGATGTCGAGTGCTTCAGGTGCGTTGACGGTCGTCTCGTTTCAGCAGCCACGAGGTCCAGGAGGCGTTGTCGGCGACCAGGAGCAGGATTCGGGCTGGTACACGATGTCTGTCGAGTGCTGCGGTGTCGGCGACCAGATTGGACCCAACAAGCCTTGGCAACGGCAAGTCTCGATGTAGCTGAAGATCGTCGATGGTGCAGACCAGCAAGGTCTGGGGAACTCACCCAGCAAGGGTAAGTGAGGGCAGGCCTGGAGCAACCAGACTGCCAAGTAAAGAAAAGATTGGCCTTCGGTAAGGGCTACTAGCCAACGGGCTAGCGACCGCGAAGGAGCCTCGTGACGCCGCACGTGGAGCTGGCTTACAGGACACTCGTGGAGTGGGGGCCAGTGATCTTCGGTGCAGGTGGTGCTGGAGGCTAGGGCTACTCGGAGCCCAAAGCACGACTTCTTGGGAGACCCAGAAGATGGTGCACTTGCAAGTGTGCTCGGTGTCCAGGGGTCACGGTCTCACGTTACCCACGATAGCCACGGGCCTCAGCTTTGCTGGGGACTCAGGGTAGCCTCGGGGAAGTCTGAGAATCTACCTCTGGTGATGCGATGACTTCGGCGTCCGACGGGAGCTTCAGTGATGCGAACCGGACAGATGCTTCTTTGGTGCCTGCCAAGCAGGGGAGTCACTCCTTGACCCCAAGGGAGATTCTTCAGTCCTCTAATCTTGTCGTAGAGCGTCGAAGGTCCAGGATTCCGTGTCAGAGTTTCGTCCAGGTATAATCTAAAGTCCTAAGGACTGGGTTCCTACCTTTATTCCAAAAATAGGGGATGGACTACTCTGTGGCCCCACCTATGGGTGGGTCAGGGCAGAGGGGTGGCTACACCCCTTTCCCTTTGTCCAGTTCGCGCCAAAGCAGGGGCTGCAAGCCCCTGATCCGGTTTGAACTGGGGTATGCACAGGGACACCAAATGTGCCCCCAGTGCAGGACTTCAAAGCACCCGAAAGTGCTCCCGCCCAGCCCCAATACACTTTGTCCTGTCTGGGGAGGTGGTCACACCTCCCTGGGACAGGAAACCTATTGTCCAGGCCTCCCCTGCCGGAGTTTCGTCCAGCAGCAGGAGGCCAGACTCGTGTCTGTGGCAGTAGCATCCATTTTGTGATGCCAGGCTCTGGAAAGAAGTTACCGGACTCGTCAGAGTTAACATGCCTTTCCCTCTAGAAGGGTGGAATGCTACCCCCGCCGCCAGAATTGGCGGGGGGTAGTATTCCAAGATGTTTGACACCAAACACGACATGTTTCGGTGCAGCCATTCCATAGTTAGCATTTTACCGCGAGGATATAATGCGTTTAAGAGTATATGGTCAGGCTGCACTACAAACAGCATCAGAGATGGTCTCCGAACGCTGCAGAGGGGCCCTGCTCATGCAGGGGCACCCTCTCACATAGAAACCATGCACTCTGCCTTTAGGATTGATAAGGCCTGCCTTAGGAGTGACTTATAGGTTTATATGTGTGTATGCATTTAGTGATATAGGTAACCTATACCACAGCAAGGGGTGCATGCACCACCTTACCCAGGCTGCAGTAGCAGACCTGTGGTGTCAGTTTGGATGGCCTACCAGGGGTGGCATAATATATGCTGCAGCCCCTGGCAGGCCTCTGAGGTACCTATGCCCTTGGTACATAGTATACCATATACTAGGGACTTACAAGGGCACTCCAGATCCCAATCAGAGATGTGCCTAAGGCACATGGATACCCTTTTAAAGAGGAAACAGCTAGGCTGGGGTTCTGAATAGCAGGGCCCCAGCCAGACTAATGTCGAAAACCAGTGAAGTATCAGCAAAAAGTGGGGGTACCCCTGTGAAGCAGATCCTACTCTCCTACACAACCCCCCCAAACGTAGGGACATTAAACTAACCTTGCCCAGTTAAGTCTTCATGTTCTAAGTGGAAATACCTAGAGAGTCCATCTGCATTCGCATGGTTACTCCCAGGCCTATGTTCCACTGTAAAGTCCATCCCCTGTAGGGAAATGGACCACCTAAGCAGTTTGGGGTTTTCACCCTTCATTTGTTTTAGCCATAAGAGGGGCTTATGGTCTGTCTGAACCAGGAAGTGTGTACCAAACAAGTATGGCCTCAACTTCTTCAGAGCCCAGACCACAGCAAAGGCCTCCCTCTCTATGGCTGACCAACGTTTCTCTCTAGGGGTCAGCCTTCTGCTAATAAAAGCTACTGGCTGATCCTGACCTTCTTCATTCAATTGTGACAGTACAGCCCCTACCCCCAATTCAGATGCATCAGTTTGAACAATGAACTTCTTGGAGTAATCAGGACTCTGCAGAATTGGAGCAGTGCACATGGCCTGCTTGAGGTCATCAAATGCCTTTTGACAGCTAACTGTCCACTGAACCTTTTTGGGCATTTTCTTAGAAGTTAAGTCATTCAAGGGTGTCACTATTGATCCATACCCCTTGACAAATCTCCTATAGTACCCAGTCAGGCCTAAGAAGGCTCTCACCTGAGTCTGGGTAGTGGGAGCAGTCCAGTCCATGATGGTCTGGATCTTGCTCTGCAAAGGTTGAACCTGGCCTCCACCCACAAGGTGGCCCAGGTACACAACCTGACTCTGCCCTATCTGGCACTTAGTGGCCTTGATAGTCAGGCCTGCCTTTTGCAGGGCCTGTAAAACATTCCTGAGGTGGACCAGGTGATCCTCCCAGGTGGAGCTAAAGACAGCAATATCATCTAGATAAGCTGCACTATAGGCCTCCAGTCCTGTGAGAACTGTGTTCACCAACCTCTGGAAAGTGGCAGGTGCATTTTTCAGACCAAAGGGCATCACCACAAATTGATAATGCCCACTAGGGGTTGAAAATGCTGTTTTGGGCTTTGCAGCATCAGCTAGTCTGATCTGCCAGTAGCCAGCTGTTAGGTCAAATGTGCTGAGATATTTGGCAGAGGCCAAAGTATCTATGAGCTCATCTGCCCTGGGTATTGGATGGGCATCAGTCCTAGTGACTGCATTGAGGCCCCTGTAGTCTACACAAAACCTCATCTCTCTTTTCCCACCACTGGTGTGAGGTTTAGGTACTAGGACTACTGGACTAGCCCAAGGGCTATCTGAGGGCTCAATCACTCCCAATTCCAACATCTTCTGGACTTCAGTCCTGATACAGTCCCTGACATGGTCAGGTTGCCTATAAATCTTGTTTTTAATAGGCAGACTGTCCCCAGTGTCCACTTCATGAGTGCACCAGGTGGTCTGACTGGGTGTCAGAGAAAACATATGTCTAAACTGATTGAGGACTTGCCTGCAATCAGTTTGTTGCTGGGTAGTGAGGCTGCCTGCCAAGGCTACACCATCTACTGACCCATCGTCAGGGTTCTGTGAGAGCAGGTCAGGGAGTGGGTCACTCTCTTCCTCCTGCCCTTCATCAGTAGCCATGAGCAAGCCCATGTCTGCCCTGTCCACATATGGCTTAAGTCTGTTGACATGGAGAACCCTGTGGGGACTCCTGGGTGTTCCCAGGTCTACTAAGTAAGTGACCTCACCCTTCTGCTCAACAATAGTGTGGGGTCCACTCCATTTGTCTTGGAGAGCTGCTGGGGCCACTGGCTCCAACACCCACACCTTCTGTCCTGGCTGGTAAACAGTTAGGACAGCCTTTTGGTCATGCCAGGCCTTTTGAAGTTCCTGGCTAGCCTCAAGGTTTTTGGTTGCCTTTTTCATGTACTCAGCCATCCTGGAGCGGAGACCAAGTACATAGTCCACTATATCTTGCTTTGGGGGCTTGAGAGGTAACTCCCATCCTTCCTTCACCAAGCACAGTGGACCCCTCACAGGGTGGCCAAACAGAAGTTCAAAAGGGCTGTAACCAACCCCCTTCTGAGGCACCTCCCTATATGCGAATAAAAGGCAGGGCAAGAGTATGTCCCATCTACGCCTAAGCTTTTCTGGGAGCCCTTTAATCATGCCCTTCAAGGTTTTGTTGAATCTCTCAACTAAACCATTGCATTGTGGGTGATAGGGTGTGGTGAACTTATAAGTAACTCCACACTCCTTCCACATTGCCTTTAAGTACCCAGACATGAAGTTTGCACCCCTGTCTGATACCACCTCCTTAGGAAAGCCCACTCTTGAGAAAATTCCCAGGAGGGCCCTTGCCACCACAGGTGCTGTAGTGGTCCTAAGGGGTATAGCCTCTGGATACCTGGTGGCATGATCCACTACCACCAGTATAAATCTGTGCCCAGATGCTGTTTGGGGATCCATGGGACCAACAATGTCAATCCCTACCCTCTCAAAGGGCACCCCCACCACAGGTAGTGGTATCAGGGGGCCTTTGTAGTGCCACCTGCTTTGCCACTGGCTTGGCAGGTTACACAGGAGCGACAAAACTCCTTACTGTCTTCAGACATGTGGGGCCAGTGAAAGTGAGGGACAATTCTGTCCCAAGTCTTGTTCTGGCCCAGGTGTCCTGCTAAGGGAATATCATGGGCTAGGGTCAATAGGAAGCCCCTGAACTTCAAAGGTATTACCAACCTCCTGGTAGCACCAGGCTTGGGGTCTCTACTCTCTGAGTACAGGAGTCCATCATCCCAATACACTGTATGGGGACCACTAGCTTTCCCAGCAGCCTCAGCAGCAGCTTGCTGTCTGAGGGGTTCAAGGGAGGGGCAGCTCTGCTGCTCCTGGCTCAGATCTGCCCTAGAAGGTCCCCCTGTCCCCAAGAACTCAACCTGGTCAGGCTCAAGTTCCTCTGGGACAGTTCCTTCTTCAGGGCTGAGATCATCCCCCTCAAGGGACTGATCTTCCTCCTGAGCCAAGGGGGAAGGCACTGCCTTAACCCTACTACTCCTCCTCTTGGAAGGCACTTGGTCCATTCTTCCAGAATCCAAGGCCTGTTCAGTTTTAGACAGTTTAGCTTGTGACCTGGTCACAGCAAACACATCTGCAGGGATCCCCAGCATTTCTGCATGGGTCCTGAGCTCCACTTCTGCCCAAGCAGAAGTCTCTAAGTCATTGCCAAGCAAGCATTCGACTGGTAGGTTTGCACTCACCACAACCTTCTTAAGGCCAGTTACCCCTCCCCAGGAGAAGTTAACAACTGCCAGAGTATGGTCTGTTCTGACATTGCTAGCATTGGTCACTTGGTACATCTCACCAAGTATAACTTGCCCAGGTAGCACAAGGTCTTGTGTCACCATTGTGACACTTGCCCCTGTGTCCCTAAATGCCAAAGCCTCTCGTCCATTGATTAAAGGCTGTTGTCTGTACTTGCCCAGATTACTGGGACTCACAGTGGAGGTCACATCCATGCCTCCATCACAGACTAACACAGCCTGAGTCAGCTCCCTGACTAAGTCAGAGCCCAACTCAGTTCCCAGGGTGAACCCTACTAAACCCTTTGCTGGAGCACTTCCACCAACTGTACTAGGGGGAACAGGTGCCTTAGGGGCATTGGTGGATGCTGGACTGGAGTCTTTGGACTTGGTGCAATCACTGGTCCAGTGGGTCTTTTGCTTACAGACCTTGCACCATGGTTTTCTTTGGCCTTTACCCTTGGTAGACTGGGAATCCCCACCAGAAGAAGATTTTTGGGGGCCTGATGAAGACTTTTGATCTTTACCCTTCTCCCCACCCTTGTCAGAGTTCTTAGCATCTTGCTTCTTGGTTTCCCCACCTTGGTTCTGTACCTTCTGCTTCACCCTGGTTCTGACCCATTTGTCTGCCTTCTTTCCCAATTCTTGGGGAGAGGTCAGATCAGAGTCAACCAGGTACTGATGCAACAGCTGGTTTTGACAGTTATTAAGAATCTGCTCCCTCATTATCAGATTATACAATCCTGAGAAGTCACACACCTTACTGCCCATCAACCAGCCTTCCAGAGCCTTGGCAGAACAATCCACATAGTCTACCCAGTCTTGAGTCTGTGCTTTTTGGGTGTCTCTGAACTTCAACCTGTACTGTTCAGTGGTTAGGCCAAACCCATCAATAAGAGCACTCTTCAAGACCTTGTAATTGTCAGCATCCTCCTCTCTAACAGTGAGGAGCTTGTCTCTACCTTTGTCAGCAAAGGAGAGCCACAAGATTGCTGCCCACTGCTCCTGAGGGACCTTCTGTACCTTACAGGCCCTCTCTAAAGCAGTTATCCATTTGTGGATATCATCCCCACTCTGGTAGGGAGGGACAATCTTGCTCAGGTTCCTATGGTCATAGGACCTTTCCCTATCTCTAGGGATATGGCTGCCACCATGGGACTCTAGTCCCAACTTTCTTCTCTCTTTAAGGAGATCTAGGGATTCTCTATCTAAAGCCAATTGCTTCTTCCTGATCTCCAGTTGAGTTTCCTCATACTGGACCAGTCTCTTTCTTCTCTCATGAGAGGATTCCCTCCTGTGAGAAGAAACAGAGCTCCCTATTGAGGTGCCAGAGTGGTTAGACTCCTGAGAAGGAGACCTAGACTTTCTGAGCACACTCATAATCCTTCCTGGGGGGACAAAGGTGTGGTTCTCTAGATCCTCATCTTCATCTTCCCCAGAAGGGATTGGGTTTTCCAGGTCAGGGTCATTGTCACCCTCCTGGTCAGTTTCAGAGGGGGGCTGGGGGTAGTAGTACCCCTGGTCCCTTCCTCATCTGCTGGCCCACCCTCTGCTCCTACCCCTTCAGTCTCTGAAGACTTACTAAGATCATAAGCCACCAACAACTCCTGGAGGTGTTGGGTGGTGGGACTTTGGCCTGTCCTTAATTTCCTCACGTTACACAAAGCTCTCAGTTCCAAGAATGGGAGTGTGTCATACTTGGAGGGGGAAGCTCAATGGCTTCCTGCAGGGCATCTTTGGATCCTGCCTTTAAAGACATTACTAGTGTGGTGTGGTGTATGCACTACCTACTCTAGTGTGGCCTACTAAACTCTCTTGAGTTGTAGAAAGGGTTGTGCTATCCCTTAACACACAACTCTAAGTTCAGTAGAACTTACTGATATTCTAAGCTTAAATTATATGTACCTTAGGTACCTTTAGTGGTTTTCAGTTGATCAATTCAATTGAGATTATCTGGTAAAACAATAGCAAGCTGGAATCCCACACGCTGCACACCAATGTGAGAAGTTGGCCTGGCATATGCTGTCCACTAATTATAGTGGGCACCTTGCACCAGTCCAAATCGACTCTTATGGTAGGTAGGTTAAAGACAACCTTATTGAAAGCTATCCTAGTGGTAGCTGTGGAGAGCAGCCTTCAGGCTAAGTCTTGAAGGAATGTAAAGCAGCTTGTTTTACCAGTCTATAATCTCTTGAGTGACCAAATGAAAGAGCACCACACCAGGTATATATTCAAAATATATGTATTTATTACTAAACACACCCCTCTAGTCTCTTTATGAGGCTAGAGTTCGAAGTACATAGGTTATAAGATCTTAAATCACAGTAATAGCACAAATACACGTTTGGGCCCTAGGGGCGTACCAAACCATATACCAATAAAGTGGTATGCGAACCACGACTGAACTAGACACTAGGCCTAGAGCCTCTAGAAGTGCTTGGACCACAAGGAACCACCCAAGGTAGTGACACAGGGGACCCACGGGAGACGCGTGCAGTGTAAATACACAACCGCGATACGCCGTTAACTTCTATGGAGAAAGTCGGGATCGGGAAAATAGAGGAAAGGGACACTTTAAAGAGGACTAGGACAAAACCCTTTGAGATCTAGGACTTTGAAGAGTCTCTACCCACGGGAGCACCGGAGTACTCGTGTTACCTCACCCAGGGAAGCCGGGTGCATAGGTGCCTTTCGGGGTCGGGTTTCGTCGTCGGTTCTTATGGCGATCTGCTGCAAAGTGCTGCTGGCGACCAGGAGAAAAGTGTCCGGGTGGATCCAAGAGTGGATCGGAGTTCTGAAGAACCTGAAAGCAGAGGGGACAGAGTCTGGGTCACTAGCCAGTGACCAGGGAGGTGATGGACGGATGCCCACCGATGTCGAGTGCTTCAGGTGCGTTGACGGTCGTCTCGTTTCAGCAGCCACGAGGTCCAGGAGGCGTTGTCGGCGACCAGGAGCAGGATTCGGGCTGGTACACGATGTCTGTCGAGTGCTGCGGTGTCGGCGACCAGATTGGACCCAACAAGCCTTGGCAACGGCAAGTCTCGATGTAGCTGAAGATCGTCGATGGTGCAGACCAGCAAGGTCTGGGGAACTCACCCAGCAAGGGTAAGTGAGGGCAGGCCTGGAGCAACCAGACTGCCAAGTAAAGAAAAGATTGGCCTTCGGTAAGGGCTACTAGCCAACGGGCTAGCGACCGCGAAGGAGCCTCGTGACGCCGCACGTGGAGCTGGCTTACAGGACACTCGTGGAGTGGGGGCCAGTGATCTTCGGTGCAGGTGGTGCTGGAGGCTAGGGCTACTCGGAGCCCAAAGCACGACTTCTTGGGAGACCCAGAAGATGGTGCACTTGCAAGTGTGCTCGGTGTCCAGGGGTCACGGTCTCACGTTACCCACGATAGCCACGGGCCTCAGCTTTGCTGGGGACTCAGGGTAGCCTCGGGGAAGTCTGAGAATCCACCTCTGGTGATGCGATGACTTCGGCGTCCGACGGGAGCTTCAGTGATGCGAACCGGACAGATGCTTCTTTGGTGCCTGCCAAGCAGGGGAGTCACTCCTTGACCCCAAGGGAGATTCTTCAGTCCTCTAATCTTGTCGTAGAGCGTCGAAGGTCCAGGATTCCGTGTCAGAGTTTCGTCCAGGTATAATCTAAAGTCCTAAGGACTGGGTTCCTACCTTTATTCCAAAAATAGGGGATGGACTACTCTGTGGCCCCACCTATGGGTGGGTCAGGGCAGAGGGGTGGCTACACCCCTTTCCCTTTGTCCAGTTCGCGCCAAAGCAGGGGCTGCAAGCCCCTGATCCGGTTTGAACTGGGGTATGCACAGGGACACCAAATGTGCCCCCAGTGCAGGACTTCAAAGCACCCGAAAGTGCTCCCGCCCAGCCCCAATACACTTTGTCCTGTCTGGGGAGGTGGTCACACCTCCCTGGGACAGGAAACCTATTGTCCAGGCCTCCCCTGCCGGAGTTTCGTCCAGCAGCAGGAGGCCAGACTCGTGTCTGTGGCAGTAGCATCCATTTTGTGATGCCAGGCTCTGGAAAGAAGTTACCGGACTCGTCAGAGTTAACATGCCTTTCCCTCTAGAAGGGTGGAATGCTACCCCCGCCGCCAGAATTGGCGGGGGGTAGTATTCCAAGATGTTTGACACCAAACACGACATGTTTCGGTGCAGCCATTCCATAGTTAGCATTTTACCGCGAGGATATAATGCGTTTAAGAGTATATGGTCAGGCTGCACTACAAACAGCATCAGAGATGGTCTCCGAACGCTGCAGAGGGGCCCTGCTCATGCAGGGGCACCCTCTCACATAGAAACCATGCACTCTGCCTTTAGGATTGATAAGGCCTGCCTTAGGAGTGACTTATAGGTTTATATGTGTGTATGCATTTAGTGATATAGGTAACCTATACCACAGCAAGGGGTGCATGCACCACCTTACCCAGGCTGCAGTAGCAGACCTGTGGTGTCAGTTTGGATGGCCTACCAGGGGTGGCATAATATATGCTGCAGCCCCTGGCAGGCCTCTGAGGTACCTATGCCCTTGGTACATAGTATACCATATACTAGGGACTTACAAGGGCACTCCAGATCCCAATCAGAGATGTGCCTAAGGCACATGGATACCCTTTTAAAGAGGAAACAGCTAGGCTGGGGTTCTGAATAGCAGGGCCCCAGCCAGACTAATGTCGAAAACCAGTGAAGTATCAGCAAAAAGTGGGGGTACCCCTGTGAAGCAGATCCTACTCTCCTACAGT